>JAMAHW010000167.1:0-32080 GCA_023627715.1 Periconia sp. R9002 | reverse complement strand
TTCTTTTTTTCTTTTTTTTTTGGTTTGTTTTTGCTTGTTTGGGGGGGGTTGGGGGTGTGGGGGGTGGAGGGCCCGCGGCAGCTGACATGATGTTTGCGAGATGAATAATGAATAACGTGAACTATTCTCTATGAGCCTTGGGAGACTCTTGATTTGCAACTGATAAAAGCCAGCGGTAAACAGAACCTGAGATGAACCACGAAAGTATGGAGACCAATGCAATGTAGACAATGGTAGGACCCAGGGAGCGGGGAAGGATGTTGAGTACGTATGGATCAAGGATGATGTCGACTTGAACATGTGGTGGCTTCCGCATCAGAGTTTGATTAGTGGTAAAGTAATCGGCTGCTGCCTGGACACGTAGGAATAGAAGTGAGTCTGACAAGGGACTCATACGATGCTCGGATTCCTTCAATCCAAGGTGTTGGCGCGTTTGAGGGTGATTGAGGTTGAAGTTGATGACAGAGTGTAGAAGGTGTGGACTATTGAATATCGTGGCAACGGTAAAAGTATCCAGCCAGAAATCAGTTGGTTGCTAACAAGATTAGCATAGGCCATGTCACACATACAAAGACAGCGTGAGGAGAGACAAAGCAGGACTCACTGTCGCTGGCCAACAAATGCGAACCTCGTAGCGGCGGCCGTGGTCCAGGCCCTGAATCAAGTACCAAGAGTCACGACCGTGGGGAGTAGTTTCGGCAGGAAACTGGACAGGCACGCGAGTGGGTAGAATGTAGAGATGAACTGGATCCAGGATGTCTATGTGGAGAGTGTCCAAGCTGGAGAGGTCGTAGTCGTGATGGACATGGGGTAGTGTCAAAGGGCTAGGGCCGAGAAAGATGGTCTTTTCAACGTTTGCATTGAGCGTCACGGCGAGAGCGAGGATGCATAGCAGCCCGGTGAAGACGCGTATCATCTTCACTCGCGACAGGGGCATTCACTCTCTCACCATGTGCGCACGAGACCAGCGTGTAGAGGTGACGATGATATTAGACTTCCGGCCAGGTACAGAGTCGTCTCTCATGGAGATACCACGTGGCGTAGCTTATTGAGAAAAAAACTGTGTAGTAACCGCCCTAGCCGCATGTAGCTCACTGTTTACCCACGATGTAGGGATGATGATGTTGATGACAACGAGAACGATTTGGTGAGGCAATTGGACAAGGAGCGAGCTGATGAGGAATGTAGGGGAGAGGATCAAAGTGGCTCCTGGATTATGCGCATCTGCAAGGGTTGGACCAAGGGGTGTGTGTGTGAATATAAGTAAGTATGCACAGGTACATGTGCTTTTGTCGTTTGTTGGATGGTGGAGGGTGGGTAGGTGTTGTGCAAGGAGGTAGGTTCATACATGTATGTACTTGTATAGGTATGGAGGTACCCAAGTAAGTACGTACATATGTAAGTAAGTACCTAGGCAGGCACACCCATGTGTCGAAACAGCCCGCACTCACATCACTTAGCACACATACAACACTTCGATGATGTTTCTTGCGCCTCAAACTACAGTGGTATTAGTAGTGAGCAGAATACTAGGAGAGTAGTTTTAAAATATACGTTTGTCATTATTCTGTGCAGTATTGTGATATCTACCTACGGTGCATATTGTGGTAGTCGATGTAGGAGAGGGGGGACAGGCAAGGGGCAGGCGCGAAGCAGCCAATCAGACGGGCGCTCGGACCGTTCTACGCGCCCCACCCACGGGCCAAAGTTGTTTATCCCGGCCGGCCAGCGTAGCGTACAAATCTTCGTGCCAGCCATCAACACACACATACACCCACCCACCCTCAACACCACATCCCTCCGCTGCCTTTCTCCCCCATTTCGCCTGCCGCCCGCAATCCCGCCGCCTCATCCATTCAGTCCCTCCTGATTAGCCATGAGAGAAGTCATCAGTCTCAACGGTATGCAAATGCCTTCCCCACAAACCCCCAACCGCTTGTCCTTGACCGCCTGAGTGGGACCGACCCCCCAGTTGTATGCTTTGATACTGACATGCACGCCTACAGTCGGCCAGGCCGGTTGCCAGATTGCCAATTCCTGCTGGGAGGTGAGTTCCACTGACCTTGACGCCGTCTTCTCCCATTCTCCTCCCGTCCTGCTCCCACTGCTGGTGCGAGGGGCTCTTCATGACCATTCTGTTTTGTGCACACACCCGTTTTGGCCATGCTAACGTCCGAGGGAATCAACAGCTCTACTGCCTCGAGCACGGTATTCAGGTATGTTGCAGTCTCCTTGTACCTGTGATGAACCGTCCACTGACCATATGCAGCCTGATGGCTACCTGACCGAGGAGCGCAAAGCCGCCGACGATGACCATGGCTTCAGCACTTTCTTCTCTGAGACTGGTGAGCCATCTTTTTACAATTTTTACAGCGTCATCTAACCCATGAATAGGTCAGGGCAAGTATGTCCCTCGTACCATTTACTGCGATCTCGAGCCCAACGTTGTCGACGAGGTCCGTACTGGCACCTACCGCTCCCTCTTTCACCCCGAGCACATGATCACCGGAAAGGAGGATGCGTCAAACAACTACGCTCGCGGCCACTACACGGTGGGTAAGGAGCTCATTGACCAGGTCCTCGACAAGGTCCGCCGCGTTGCCGATAACTGCTCCGGTCTTCAAGGTTTCCTTGTGTTCCATTCCTTCGGAGGTGGAACTGGTTCCGGTTTTGGCGCCCTGCTGATGGAGCGCCTGTCCGTCGATTATGGCAAGAAGTGCAAGCTCGAGTTCTGCGTCTACCCTGCACCGCAGGTTGCCACTTCGGTTGTTGAGCCATACAACTCTATCCTCACCACGCACACTACTTTGGAGCACTCCGACTGCAGCTTTATGGTCGACAATGAGGCTATCTACGGCATCTGCCGAAGGAACTTGGGTATTGAGCGTCCCAACTTCGAGAACCTCAACCGCCTCATCGCACAGGGTATGTTTCATCTCGAAGAATACTTGGACTTTTTCCAGCTGACTTGTCTCAGTCGTTTCTTCCATCACCGCCTCGCTTCGTTTTGATGGTTCTCTTAACGTCGATCTAAACGAATTCCAGACGAACTTGGTGCCATATCCTCGTATCCATTTCCCCCTCGTCGCCTATTCACCCGTCATCTCCACTGCCAAAGCTTCCCATGAGGCCAATTCGGTCATGGAGATTACAAACTCTTGCTTCGAGCCTGACAACCAGATGGTCAAGTGCGATCCTCGCAACGGAAAATACATGGCCACTTGCTTATTGTACCGTGGAGACGTCGTTCCCAAGGACACTCATGTGGCTATCGCTCAGCTCAAGACTAGGCGCACTATCCAGTTCGTCGACTGGTGCCCTACCGGGTTCAAGCTCGGAATCTGCTACCAGCCTCCAGAGACCGTCCCCAATGGCGATTTGGCCAAGGTTAATCGCGCGGTCTGCATGCTTTCCAACACCACTGCCATTGCTGAGGCCTGGTCCGCTTTGTCACACAAGTTCGATCTTATGTACTCCAAGCGCGCCTTTGTTCACTGGTATGTTGGAGAGGGTATGGAGGAAGGCGAGTTCTCGGAGGCACGTGAAGATCTCGCTGCTCTTGAGCGTGATTACGAAGAGGTCGCTGCCGATAGTCTCGAAGGCGAGGAGGGTGTGGATGCTGAGTATTAATCGCATACCCGCGGAGGCATTTGTGCGACGAGTATACAAGTCGGTACTGTCGAATTGAGCGTGTCATTTGTAGGCTTGTTCACTAAAGTGCGGCCTTTTGGCAGTATTCGTAAGGAGTTATCCAAGGACGTAGAACCGCACGAGGATCTCCTGAGGGAGCTTCTTGTTGATTGATCATTCCTTTTTAATCGATGTTTAATAAGGCGCAAGCCTCAAGCTTGAACTATTTCCCAGAGTGACCATGGAGTGTTGTAGAAGCGGCAACGGACGAACCCATGTAGTGAATAAACTGTTGATTTATTGATACTAAACAGGCCTGTAGATACATATTTACCAAGTACAGTCATGTGTAGTCTTGTGCATAGGTGTATACATGCGCATATACTTGACCTTGGTACCTGTGTGCCCGTCCCGGCCAAGGACGTTTACCAGTGTGCCCGCACCATGTGTCGATACCCAGGGTAGTTACTCTGTGAGGATCATAGTTCAATTTCATACTTGACCTTGGAACAAAAATAACCGCACGTGCCCCTTCTCAGGACCGCGGTTTAGATCGGAGTTTTGGCCATCTAAGCTCCGAGAAAAAGCGCTGTCAGTCGTCCAAGTGGCCTTCACGGAACACACGAACCCTTGTTCTACTGCGCAAATAATAGTCGTACTGATATCTACGTATCTCTTGCCCGCCCGCACGGAAAGTACTTATTTACCCACCACTCTGAGAGTCAACAGCACAGCAGTGCGACGTCACCACACGCTAAGGGAGACACCCCGTCATGTCGAAAAGGTGCGCCCAGCTCAGTCCTCCCAAAACTTTGAAATTTCGAAAGACGTTATAAAGCCCGCGGGAGCTAATTTGTCTGCCGTACAGATTTAGTCGATCGCCCGATCCCAGAAACGATCTTTTCTCCTCCTACAATCGATCCACGTCGCCTTCAAAAACCAAGAACAAGGGAGCGCGGTCACCCTATGGAGCAGCAGTGCCAGGAATAGGAGGATCAGGGTATGGATATTCGCCATCGGGATCAGCGGATCATCTTGCGCCGAGTGGAGGCGCTGCATTCAGCGCATATCCTGGAAGCAACGGCAGCAGTGCTTCAGGAGGGGGAGTGGGCGCCGCGAATGGAGTCGGCTACCGAAGTGCGACGCCAAATTCAAGAGGACAGTATAGCGCCCAGGCGCTGGAGGAGCTAGAGAGCCAAAACGAGGAGCAGGTGGGGATGTTGACGGGCAAGGTCAGGATGTTGAAGGATGTAAGATACTGTCCATTTCGTAACTCTCCCTTCTCCGTCTTGTACATATTTCCATTGCACGCCCATAGAAACGATGACCAGACCCGCAATGTTTTTCCAAACCCACGAAACCGTTATGCCGAACCCAAAACAGAAGAAGACAAGCTAACGAAACCATTTCCTTTGCAGTTGACGGTAGCTATCGGCGATGAAATTCGAACCTCCACGACGTTAGCCGACAAGATGAACGATCAGTTTGAAGCCTCGCGCCTGAGGATTCGCGGCACCATGACGCGCATGCTGCGTATGGCAGAGAAAACGGGTGTTGGGTGGAAAGTTTGGGTTGGCTTTTTTGCCGCCGTCATCGTCTTGTTTTGGTATGTTTGGTTGTTTTAAGCTACAAGCAGGAGGAGAAAGGGAGGGCCTACAAGATGCAGAACATTATCTTGTTTTGATCAGAGCTACGTCTTTAAGATGGTACACTTGTAACAAGGGTGGATAGAGGCTAGGAGACTTTGTTTATGGTCTTCGCCTTGTATCTTCCACGCCGTTCTCATGTGAGCGAAATGCTCATTTCAGTTACTCCTTTTGCTTGGGCGAATGGAAGATTTGAACCGTGAAATCTGCACAGCGCGGCGTTCGGGGGAATTCAATGGACAAGGGGAAATTTTTCGTCGCGGTAAAAGTCGCATTGCTGTAGGTTCATTAGCATCACCCACATTCAATTGCAATTAGTTATACTCAACAACAATCAGCTTGACCTGTCAACTATAGCGTAATAAGCGTTAGCAATACAAAAACAAAGCGCATCTATAACCACTAAAACTCTTTCATCCTTACGATGTTCAGTTGATGTTCAAAAAACTAGTATTAAAAACGTCTCCAAATTCTACAGTATAGACTTCACTATTAATACATAGACAAGCATCCGGCCTACAAACGCCCGTCGTGTACCACATCGCATCCAATATCAACCAGTGTCAAAGTTAAGAAACCTCAAAAAATAGCCCAAGGGGTGCCGGTGAAGACGTTTGAAAAAATGACAAATCAAGCCCCCCCGCTGAATCCATTCGATATCGAGATTGCTGTTCCGCTGAGCACGGTGCACTTTCGAGGAAATACTTGTTGCCAGGCAGCATAACGGGAACATTGCCTATGACCTGAGAAACCGTGCCCGGCGTACTGAGACGAGAAACAACAATGCCACCCGGCGATGTCAAAGTGTAAGGGGTGAGGTAGCGAGGGTCAAACAACGGTGGAAAAGCAAATACGAGATTGCACGTTCTGCCCGACACCTGTCCCGTACTGAAAATGAAGAGCGTAGAGCGAGTCGACGATATCTGAGCTGCAAACGGATTGCCAATAGTATTGTCTGGATTCGACGAATCAATGGGCTGTATTGAACTGGGGGCCACAAAGGGTGATGTCAGAATAGGCCAGGTAGGCGGAGCCTCGGTTGACAACGGGGGTGGACCTGGAACTGAATGACTAGCTGTTTGCGAGGCAGTCATTGATACGGAAGACAAAGTTGAGGCAAGGAATGGCGCTGAGGACACTGTGGGGGCTGAAGGCGTGGAAGCTGTGAGTGTGTTGTCTACTGGGAGCGCTGTGACTTGTCAGCATGAGCATACAATAAGTAATACACTTCTCTCTTTACTTGAGCTCACTGCCACTGTACTGCTTGGTTTTAACGTGACACTCTCCGTCTTCGCAGATCTCATTAGCCCGTGCTTTTCATCTGAAATACCCTCCATCCTGTTGACCAGGAAAGAGAAGTGTTTCAGAAGACCTGTAATTCCAATTACAGTTGCAAGGTGGGCATGTTCGAGGACCAGGAAGAAGCGAAGAGATGATCGAAGAGAAAAGCAGATAGTTATACGGCAGTGAGAGTAAGATGGGAAGACAGGGGAAAGGACAAGCGGGAAAAGGTAGCTTACAGGCTTCAAGCCAGCCGGGCAAGAGAGATCAAACAGAGGGCTGACGGCCTTGAGGTCACCTCCGGGCTTCAGGCCAAAGCTAGGGACCGGTTGCCCGTATTGAACATCCTGGAGCGTGTAGTACCAGAGGTTCACGCCCTGGGCAAGAAGAGAGCAAGTGACATCTTGCCAGTAGATGCCAGCATTCTCGGGGTTTGCTTGAGCGTTGCCTTGGTTGGGTCCAGAGACGGGCCAACCTGTCTCGGTGACCCAGACAGGTTTTCCTTGAGATGCATTTCTAGTCTTCTGAAGAGCATCGTAGAAGGTAGCATTGGCATTACCAATGCTATTGTCGTGCTCAACCTCCCAGAAGGGATAGGCATCAACGCCAAGGAAATCGAGGTTGGCAATTACTTCGGCATTGCTCGAGTTGTCGTATGCGGTCCAAGTGTCGACGTGCCCAATGGGCTTTCCAGCCAACCCAGTCCCTGAAATGGCATCTCGCACTCTCTTAATATAATTGATCAGCTCGGCGGGTTGGGCACCAGGATTTGTCTCGCCATTGCCAATAGCAGTGGGAGTGATTCGATACAGATCCTCACTGCCGACGGAGATGCCGACCACTAGATCAGTAAAGGCAGAGCCGTATTGGCTGATGGCAGTCCGCAGGGCTGTGATTTCATTGTCAACGATTGCTGAGCCGGCCGAGGCCCAGATACCCAAAAGGAGTTCGGTTTTGGTGTCGATGGCAGCCTGGATGGCAGAAATGACCGAGTTTGCGGTTCCATGCTGAATCATGGTGTAGAGACGAGCGCTGGTGAATTGGCCATTGGTGCCGGGCAACTCCTTGGCAGCCTCGAACTCGTACTTGAAATCGACATACTCTTTGGCTTGTTGGTTGCCAAAGAAAGCACCGTAGTTGAAACCCTTGGAGGCGGCATTGGCGCTGGAGAAGGCGGCGGCAGCAGCCAGGAGGGTGGGTGTGAAGTGCATGGCGTGTGATGGAGTAGGCGTATAATCAGGGGGATGAATCAAGGGAAGACGGAAGAGGGTGCAGATGGTGGTAGAAGGACAGATGAAAAATTAGGATTATAAAGGTGTATTAAGAGGTACCGTACTGTAATAGCGTGGCCGTAGTGCAAGAAGAAGCGGAACTGAAAAAAGAGCGTCGAGGGTGAGCGAGAGTAAAGAAACGTTATGGAGGTGACGTGTGAGGCAGCATTTATGGAGAAGGCGAGAGGCGGCCAAGGGTCAGGGACGACGTTGGACGATGGCCGATTCCCAAGCCAAAAGGGTACAGTCCAATAGGAGACATGGCATGACAGGGGGCGGCGGCGTGGCGCTGCTTCCGTCCAACGTGCATTTTCAGCAGGCGCACTGTGCGGGTGGGACATTTGACAGTACTTATTACAGTACCTGCATCTTCACCTCATTCATTCCCTAGGCAGGTATTATTAGATGGGAATCGTCCCGAAGTGGAAGAGATGCCAATGGGTTGTCCCACGGCGTGTGCCAGTGAGTGAGTGCTTCATCCTCGTCTAGAGTAGGTATGCTGCAGGCAATGTCGCTAAGTTAACTAACATTTGAACTTGGTACAATAATAAACACTGTGGGTGAGGGTGCACGTCAACCATGCTGCCGGCATCATTCGGGGCCCAGGCGGCACCG
The DNA here is from genome assembly GCA_023627715.1 of Periconia sp. R9002. Taxonomy (NCBI): domain Eukaryota; kingdom Fungi; phylum Ascomycota; class Dothideomycetes; order Pleosporales; family Periconiaceae; genus Periconia; species Periconia sp. R9002. Next base: position 23,637 of record JAMAHW010000167.1, on the reverse strand, counting down.
CCGTTGCTCATGGATCGCCTTCCGCCCCTCAAGGCTTGACCCATCGTCACGTCACCCTTTGTCCACGGCCTGACGACGACGCGCCCCAAATTTCGAGCAAATTTTTCTTCTCCCGTAGGTCGTGTAGTACATATTAGCACTTGTAGGGATACCTACATAGGTCTGGCCCCGTGAAGCGTAAAGCCGGGGCGCTGATGACGTGTGCTGGTCTTGTACTGTACTTATGTACCGGTGGTACCTTTATTGTGGTGCAAAATGCATCTCGGATCAAGCTTTATCCTCCAGATGGGGTATGCTGGAGAACGGTCCGAACTCAGGGGTATTGTACCTGTACCGTAAATTGGGACGCATGGACGGAGAACCAGAAGCCTAGGTACTTAACTACAGTACGTAATTGCTGTGCGCTGGTAGTTATGGTCAGGCGGTCGTCAAAGCACCACAGCGTGCCGTCACATGCCAATTTGCTTGGGCCATGCCTCTGAATGTCGCCAACTTATTATTAGGTCCAAGTAAGTCTGTACATAGGAATATACATATGATATACATCTACGGTGATATGCACGCTTCGTAATTCACTGTGCACAACACTCACCGAGTCAAATACATGCTACCACGGTGTGGTGGTGACTTGAGTATCTACTAGTACCTATCGATGGAGTAGTTGGAGTGGGCAACAAAAGCAAGTCCCTCGAGGGTGCTGCGTCGGTAGAGTTCGGGATGGCGGCAGGGCATCGAATCAGATGGCTTCCAAAGTCCCGACATCTTCCTTCACGCTTCCTTTGACCATCACTCATCATCAACCGTCCCTTTTCTTCAATCAGTCAGTCGGTCGCTAAGCCAACTCCACGCCAAACGTCTCCGGCTCTGGCAGACCCTACCTACCCAGGCATCAACACTACATACATATACCCCGCAGCCATCCCTCCTTCTGCCGTCGCAACGAGCCTTTTCCTTTGCCCCGCTGGCCGCCTGCCATCACAGCTACAACCACGACGTCACATTTGTCTACCCCTCTGTGCATGCCCCCAGACCCAACATCGCCGACAGTGCGCCGACAACTTCATTGAAACATCATACCCAGCCCAGCCGTTGCCGGTGCTGCCTATTGATGCTCGACGAGAGACAACGCGCACCCTCTGGGCCGCAACCCTCCAACACCACAATGTCCACCAACAGGCCCTTCTTCGCCAATTTCCTTGCCGCCTTCCGCGCTCAGTCCGCCATACAAAAAGCCGCCACATCTCCGTCCACAGCCACATCTTATTCACATACCCCTTCGCCCACAACACAACCATCGAGCGCAACGCAGTCGCGGGCATTAGCAACCAAAGCGACACCTTCTTCGCCTGGTGCTACCACGGCTGCTGTGCAAGCTACAGGCCAGTTTCAACCGACGAGGCAACACACTGCTCCGTACCACCGTTCCACTTCCCCTACAACCAAAGCTTTTCCCATCCCAGATAGCTCGAGAGGGCGAAACAGGAGAGGTTCGGACAGTTCGTCTGAAGGTTTCAACGAAACAAAGGGAGCTGAGAAATGGTACATTGGAGGCCGGACAGCAGCAGGCGAAGAAAAGTACTACAAACTGGGTATGGTCAAGAGACAACGAAGTGTGGACAGACTGAGCCTGGACAAATTATCCATATAGAAATACTCTCTCACGGGATGTAAAAGTGACAACTTGCATACTCGGCGTTATTCCTGTTATTTTTTTCCGGCGCAACTCACGTCCCTGGCCAGTATTTCCTAGGTATCGGCGTTCATATGGGATAGTCGGTTCGTAACGGGAACCATATTGGACTTGAGTACATTTTGTTTACCATAGAAACTCGCAAGAAGAACACACTAAAGGTTCTTAGTAACTACCTCGAAAAGGTAGAGTAAGAGGTGTTAGAAGGATCCGCTCTACGATGTCCGGACAAGAACGCCCATTCAATTACCTATGTGTAACACATGCAAAACTAGTCCAAACCATATAAAGATGTTTGCCAGAATATCATAATTTAAACTTTTTAGACCGCAATTCTAAAAAAGAATGTAAAATGTTAAAGAAGTGCGGTATGGTAAGTTGATTGATGGTGGGCACACAGGCTTATGATCCGGACATCGAGAGGATTCGATAATGTAAGCTAGCTTGCCGAGATTCTTCCGACCAACCTCCAAGATTGTGCACTTACCTACCTCTACGCACCTTGTAACCCTCTACGTCTGACTGGCCACCGCAACAATGTCCTCCATAAAGCCACAGCCAACTGGCAATCTGGGGAAGACCCCCGCTGCTATGGTAAGCTTCCGGCGCACCAATTGGCCCCTGAATCAGAAGCGGACAGCGAAGAGTGTGGTGTGGATGGCTAACGATGAATATAGAGCATGCGCTCGCCCTACCAAACCTACCGCAGCAAGTTCGGTCCTCAGTACGTGTGCCCCGTTTTCTTTATGAGCTATTGGAGGAGGTATATGCACAACAATGGAGTAGTTGATTCTCGATGGAATCAGTGGACTCCAGAGGTGTGGAACGGGATGGAAATTGGAACGATTCGGCAGCATGTTATACACTACGAGCCATGGATTGATGACAATGACTCTCGTGATAAAATCACGCAAGCTGTCGTTGCAGATCCAAAGTCAATTGCTAACGCCCGAGTCTCGCAGGTACAAGATTCAGCCGAACTTTCACGGCATCACGGCCCGTCATCTCTACAAATAGTACGCATCTCTCTTCTTCCCAATGGGATATGACCCCCATCATACAATGTTGATATCGACATCATCTTGTTCACGAGACAATACTAAGGGTCTGTTAGTGGCTCCCTCGCAGCAGGTTTCGGTGGCGTAGCCGGCTTTTTCGCCCTCTTCTTCTTCTCCGAGGTCCCCCGCGTGCGCGAGGACATCATGCGAAAGGTGCCTGTCCTTGGCGATTACTTCATTCGCGAAGTAGCCCCAGAGGACAATCCATTCTAGCGAAGTTTTTATGGAACAGCTAGGACAAGTGTACAATAGTCATGGAAGAAATGGTACAAGCATGCTCGAGAGAAATTTCGATTGGATAGAAGTAGCCTGCTGTATGATGATGGGGACGGCAATGCAATAGACTTGATTTCCACTTTCTTGAATTTGTAGCTTTGAATCTGTAATATACATCCTCGTTTTGTGCCAAAAAGCACTATGGGTTAGATTGATGCGGATGGTAACCACTCCAAATCCAGTCACCGTTGAGTCATTTCCCATGTCACCAAACTCCTGGGGGGAGACGTCATCCTATTTTGACGTGTTCCGCCAGTCAGAGTCTTGCCGTATGCGCTACGTTCAAGGTATACCCACTTCAGTTCGTGGGCAATCTGCCAACAACCTCCTCCATCTCCGCATCTGTATAGATCCGGAAGCCTTTGTCTTTTGTCACACTTGCTAATTGCACGTTCTTGCTATCCAGCTTCTCTTCCATGACCTGCTTTAACGTCTTGAGAACTAAGACCTCCGCTTCGGAAAGAGTAAGTGACTTGTGGAATTCATTTTGTAGTTCAGCCTGTGCACCCTCGGAGCCGGAACCGATGGCTTTCGCGTCGTAACGGTAGAATGTCCCGGATGGCTCTGCATGGTACCTACGGAAAAGTTAGAGGACTAATTTGCTTTCCGTAATCCAGTTTCGATTGTGGGGTAAACATACAGACTTGGGCCATCCTCATCATACCCCGCAATCAGTAGCGCCACACCGAAAGGTCTGCTCATGATGCTCTCCTCACCCTCCGCACCCTCTCCGAATCGCAGTGCTAGATCGCATATCGCCTGTGTACAGCTCTCAACCCGTAGAGGCTCTGCGTAGTTGAAGGCGTGGTTCTGACTCTCCACGCGGGCGTGCTCAATCATGCTGCGAGCATCGGCCTGCAGACCGGACATGGCACAGCCGATGTGGCGATCGATTTCCACAATCTTTTCCACGGAAGATGTCTCGAGTAGGGTGGAGGTTACGCGCTTCTCGACGCCAAGGATCACACCTTCGCCGGTTGCTACCTGGAGATGGTGAGCTCCATGCGTCCCACTACCGAGGGGCTATGATGCCAAAGATACACAAGGGCAGAACGTACACCTATCGCTGTTGAACCGAGCTTGATAGCTTCCAGCGAGTACTCGACCTGGAATAGACGGCCTTCGGGCGAGAAGGTGCTGGAGATAAATGAGCTGCGGTTTGAGAAGGGGATATGGTGGGGGTTACGCACTTGATGCCACGATCTAAAGGCACGGAAATTAGCTTTGAATCGATCAAGCGCAAGCTGAGGAGACTCACCATATTCGCTTCGTGCTATGAACTACGCTCAGTTAGCATACCAGCTCCACGAGTTGTTCTGGAGCTTAAGCGTACCATGTTGGCTATGTGATCTGGCGAGGTTCCGGTGGTTTTCGAGAAGGTGTTGGGTTAGAGACTGCGTGAAAAGGACAAGAAGAATGTAGCCGTGCAATGAAGACAAGAAGTTGTGAGAGAAGCACAAATGATGTCGTGGGGAATTGCTGAGTCTAGGCGGTGGCCGTACGCGTCAAAGCTTCAGTGGGAAGTGAGTTAGCGCCAAGACCTCGACTAGCACCCGTCACAGGCTCAGGCACTGTCTACCTCCACATGCTTACCTACCTACATATATGTACAAGTAGATGGGTACATCAAGAGGTCCGTTCTATATCGAGAGATACATGTGTCCCCATATGAACATTTTTGCGCTTTCACAACATAACAACGTGGACGGCCAACTTTGAAATGAGTATTGTACCGTAGCGATAGCGAAATCAAACGCTTCACCATATGACAGATGTAAATGCAATACACTACAAACACATGTGCGTTCAAGCTCTGCAAGCTAGGTGAAGGGCATCGTGTCATTCAGTATCTGTCATCGACAGCCTGCCAAGAAGCCATATCTAGCAGGAGCCATTGAATTCGAAAAGTTCACCTGTCCTCATGTACGATGTCTTCATACCAATTGACGAAGTATGCGACCACTGCAAGCTATGAATCATGCCAGATCAGTACCTGGGTACCTAGTGATTCATCGTCGTAGCAGCCACTGTAGTTCCAAGGGGTTTCATCGTATCCGCGCCCATTTCACGATCCGTTTGGGCGGTATACCTACATAGGTACATATGTACCTATCCAAAACCCCCTCCAAGGCATACCCATGCCTTGCATTCGGTTCAAACGCGTCAACAATGTATAATCCCATCGTGACATCCCCAGAAAAGCTTTTGTCGAGGAACCAGCAGCGAATGGCAAGCTGCATGTTTCAAACGGGTTTGTTCACTGGCGGCGGCTAGACTTGTTACTCAGGTAACCATGTCCCAATACGGTTAGTCCCTCCATAGAAAGGCAAGTCCAGTGCTTCTTTTACCGTCCCCACCAGCAACAACACAAGTGCACTTTCCTTTACAATCGCATACGAGCCTCTGTGCTTCTGTTTGGACACTTTCAACCCATCCGCCCGAACCAAAATCGCTAGCACACACGATCAATTCGCCATGTCTGCTCAATCTGAGGACCACCAAATGGAGGGCGTTGAGGCTGGCGTTGCCGACAAGGGCAAAGGCAAGGCTCCAGTGGAGGCAGTAGAGGAATCTGGCGAGGATGAGTCCAGCGATGAGTCGGGCGCTGAGGATCAGGTTTGACAAGCTTGCCAACATCATTCACGCAAACAGCTAACAGAGTGCAGCAGGGTGTTGAAGGTACGCTTCGCTATGGCCGAATGCAATTGTCCGACAGTAAATGCTGACTAGCGTGTAGACATGGAAGAGGACACCATGGCCGAGATCGACACAGACAACATTGTCGGCAGGCGCACGCGCGGCAAGAACATCGATTTCGCCAAGGCTGCTCAGGAACTCGGCGAGGACGAGGACGAGGAGGACGACGAGGATTTCAAGGACGCCGATGACGACGAAATGAAGGATTAGATTGGACGAGCGAAGGAGCTTCGTGTTCTTTCCGTATGTACTTCTCATTCCCCTGGAAAACGCCCCACCGTACCCAGCGGATCACTGACCCCACACTCTCCAGGCTTTCCGACACGACTACGAACCTTCCTCTACACCCCAAGGAGTTGATGTTTATTGCATGGATGGGAAACTCGAATATAAAAAGGGCATGGCATTTGGGTAGCAAGGCAGGCTCATCTTGAACATGGAGTCTTGGCGTGTGGGATTGGACCATGTTGGAGGGTGTCGCACTGCACACTCGCGGGTGCAGCACTTTTGGGGCATCACGTACCTCTATGCAAATAGCGTTCAGGCACGATTATGATTGAAAACAAAAATTTCCATCAGTAGATGATCATGGCGCCTTGGCCTCCGCATCGCGATACTCGGTGATTAGCGCACACTTCAAATGTGGTGGTGTTTAATATGCACGCCAAGTTAGGACAAAACGATGAAATGACTGGGCAAAGGTTTTCCCAGTGACGACAAAACTCTAATGTTGAGCCAGCATGAGCATGAGGCTGAGCTGCGAGCGTATGTACATGTCACCAGGCATTTGGTCTTGTCGGCCATGTACAGCGAGTACCTACATAATTACCTACCTAGCTACTAGCCAAAGGTTGCTTTCCAGCTTCCGAGGCGGTTGTTAAATTTCGAGGCCAGCCAGCCAGCCAGCCAGGCAGTAGGCCATGGGCTCGTGTTCGATTGGCTCGCAAAGGAGCAACCGCCCCAAGAGTAAGGAGGAATGATTTGAGTAGGTAACTGCTTCATGTCAACATGTCTGCCTCCCACTCGCTGGGCCGACGCGGGAAATGAGCAGCGTGTAGCGTGTGAATGGATGCGACATCGGCGACATGTACCCATATGTACTGTAACTGTACAATGTCCTGCTCCCACCCACTTACGCACGTTTCCTACGTTAGCGGAGAGTGGGGTGGAAAAGGCACATGTGCAGGGGTGGACCGTGTCCTCGTGACCAACGGAAACAGTCACTCACTCACTCCACTGTCTACTTACCTATGGACCAAACTCCAGAGGTGATTGCTGCTCCGGGATCCCCCGATGGTAGATTTCGGTTCGTTTACCGCCGTGGCGAGACACGCCTTCCGTGTGCCTGTGCGTGGCGGCAGTACATGACGATTTCTCCAGCCCGTGGTGGGGAATCGGGGATTCTGTTTGGCGGTGGTCAACCAGTGCAGTCAGTCAGCCGGTTGATCGTCAGCAAGTTTGATCATTCAGTCCTGTCCCTTCGTGGTGTACATGCATGTACATAGGTAGGTAAGTACCTAAGTACCTAGGTATGTATATGTACTGTGTGAAGGTTCCGCTGGCCATGGCCATCGCCCCCAAGACCGGCCAAGCTCCGCCCGGCTCCGGGACCACTGCCCGCCCACTATGCAACAAAGCCCCCCTCGAGTAGTAGGTACATGGTCGGATAAACGAGTGTAGGGTACGGTAAATATCTAGGTAAGTACCTAGGTAGTTACGGAACGTAGTGTCTGCAGCCCCGTTTGACTTCTGATAAGGGAGCATGGCCTTTGACCATCTGGAATTACGACAAAGAAGCATTGCGCGGCGGGTGGAACCAATGGGAGGGGGTTTAACGACAATCCGAATTCGGCCCTCTGTTATTCGCCCGCGCGCCTCCGCCCCCTGCCCTCGACCTTGCCCTTGCCCGCGAATACGTGGGGTAGTTACAGCCTCTTGGGAACGTGGTTGCATCATCCCAGCCAGATGCTCGTTGCGCATAAAAAACCGAAAAATGATAATAAACAGACCTGGCTGCGCGTGTACGTGTGTGTGAAAAAACAAAAAAGTCTTACTTACCGCATCATCCACTCCCAGGCACATGCTTGCTTGTGTGTGCGTGTGTGCATCTATGTAGGCAGCAATCAAGCCATTCATTGCACGAGGAGGGCGATTCTAGTTGTCCTTCGTCGTCGTTAATTCGTAAAGGTTCTGGCATGTGTCACTCCTTCAAAATTGCTCCACGCCCACCACTGAATGCTCATGTACATACATAGAGCCCATGTAGCGTGTATGTGTGTGTGTGTGTGCAGCAAACGCCCGGAACTGGACAAGCGGGCCAGATTTCTGTATGGTATGTATTTCAGACTGGCACCAGGTTCAAGTGAAGGTGGCCAGCTAGCGTAGTCGACTTTTTTGACAGACCCCACCTCCAGGCCTTCTTAAGCCTCCCTCCTCACCCACCCATTGCCTCCTCCTCTTCTTTTCCCTCCCTCTGTCTCTCCCTCCCTTCCCTTCAACCTCTCGGTACCCCCCGCTGTCGCTTGCCTGCTCCCACTGCGAACCTTCGAACAACCTTCGAACCCACCCCCCATTGTTCCAATCTGAACCACCCTTGCCCTCACTGGAAATACCACACCCGGTGAGTTGGTCCCTCTCCATGTTTTCTCCAATACGTTTGATTTTTCTACAAGGATGCGGCGAGCCCCCTTGTCTGCGAAATACTCAACCCCGCGTTACCCCATTCGCCCATTCCTCTTATCATCATCACGGTTGCAAGACAGTCAGCTATGTAGCTATCAATTGATCGACTACGGGCTAGAGTAGCGTCAATGGGCCTTGATGCTACCCAGTACCGTCAAGTCTGCGGGTGACGGAGCTTGCTCGTCATTGAGCTTCCTCTCGATGCCATTGGAATGCTGCATGCGACTCGTTTCCACTTTGTGTCTTTGATTTGTTTGCGTGTATTCTGTGTTCTGCTTTCTCTTGTTTCCCTCCGTTCCTGCGCTCTCTACACGATTTTTGTCGGCCTGAAAGTCACAATTGCCCTAGCCGTCCGTTTGCAATTTTTCAAGCTTAAGCTTTGCTAACTGTGGTCGGAACCAGGTCCAGCGAGAGAAAAGATTAGTGTAAAGAGAGCTCCTAGTGTGAAGCGACCCCGCCTTCTCTCTTGATACCCCCCTCTCCCCCACGAAATCAACCAGCCCCTCAAGTACGACAAGTCACCTGCCACCACCCAAAACGACACGCAACAACTCGGCCCGCTGCCGATATAATGGGTAGCGTTTCCTTCGCCCAAGACACCAAATTGCCGCAGGATACTCCGATTGTCGAGGAGGAGAGCTCCGTCTTTCCGTATCAAGATGGCCCTGAAAACAAGTCATGGGCGGGTGCCCTCCCCCTGAAACAGGGTCTTTATGACCCCGAGTATGAGAAGGATGCTTGCGGTGTTGGTTTCGCTGCGTACGTCCAACCCTGAATATACACCATTGCCCGCACAAACGCTAATGTGTGACAGACATATCAAGGGCAAGGCTAGCCACAAAATTGTTTCCGATGGTAGGTATATTCAAAATTCACTTTCTTGTTGATGGCTAACAAAGGGGTGAAACAGCTCGGTCACTTTTGTGCAACATGACCCATCGAGGCGCCGTAGGCTCCGATGCCCGAGACGGCGACGGTGCTGGTGTCATGACCTCGATTCCCCACCGATTCTTTGTCAAGGAGTTCGGGAAGGACCAAGGGTTTGTTCTTCCTCAGCAGGGCGATTATGCCACTGGTAATCTGTTTTTCAAGCCAGATCCCGCAGCGCTGGATGAAACCAAAGCAATGTTTGAGGATGTGGCGGATCAGTTGGACCTGCGAGTATTAGGGTGGCGAGTCGTTCCTCGGGACTCCACGCTGTTGGGTCCGGCAGCTCTGTCGCGAGAACCTATTATTCTCCAACCCTTCGTTGTGTTGAAAAATGCATATGGAGATGGCAAGGAGCCAAGGGAGGACTTTGCAAGCACCCACAATGCCGCGTACTTTGAGCGACAGCTCTACGTTCTGCGCAAGAGGTCCACGCACGTCATTGGTCTGCATAACTGGTTAGTTTTCCTGGGTATGAATTAGTATCAAGACACCGCCTGGCGTGGCGTTTTGGAACCCTGATCACCCACCGAATCACCCTTGTATAAGTTAAGCTGACTTTGTACCCGAGGTTCTACATTTGCTCCTTGTCCAACAAGAATATAGTTTACAAGGGACAACTTGCTCCCGTGCAGGTTTACGAATACTATCACGATTTGGTTTCCGTCGATTACGAGGGCCACTTCGCCCTCGTCCACTCTCGTTTTTCCACTAACACATTCCCCAGTTGGGATCGTGCACAGCCCTTGCGATGGGCAGCTCATAATGGTGAGATCAACACACTGCGAGGCAACAAGAACTGGATGCGAGCCCGGGAAGGTGTGATGAAATCAGACTTGTTCGGCGACGATCTCGACCTTCTGTACCCGATTGTTGAGGATGGAGGATCCGATTCTGCCGCCTTCGACAACGTACTGGAGCTTCTCACCATCAACGGTGTGCTCTCTTTGCCAGAAGCAGTTATGCTCATGGTTCCTGAAGCTTGGCAGGGCAACCACTCCATGGATCCCGCCAAGCAAGCTTTCTATGAATGGGCAGCTTGCATGATGGAGCCTTGGGATGGCCCGGCCTTGTTCACTTTCTCTGACGGACGATACTGCGGTGCCAACCTGGATCGGAATGGTCTGCGTCCTTGTCGTTACTATGTCACTGATGACGACCGGATCGTATGCGCATCTGAGGTCGGAACCATCTCCATCGACCCCGAACGAGTGGTCCAAAAAGGCCGTCTGCAGCCTGGGCGTATGTTGCTTGTTGACACTGTTGCCGGTCGCATTGTTGACGATACCGAGTTGAAGAGCACGGTTTCGGCTCGTTTCGACTTCCGTTCGTGGGTCGACAAGAACCTATTGACCCTGCCTAAGATCAAGAAACAAGTCGCCGGAAAGGGTGTGAATCTTACTCACGCACTTACAGAGGCTCGCGTCCACGAAGATCCTCGTTTAAAGGCTTTTGGATATTCTTTGGAGCAGGTCACCCTACTCCTGGCTCCCATGGCCGCTGATTCCAAGGAAGCCCTCGGCTCTATGGGTAACGATGCGCCTCTTGCGTGCTTGGCACAGCAACCTCGTCTCATGTATGAGTACTTCCGTCAATTGTTCGCCCAGGTCACAAACCCCCCAATTGATCCCATTCGCGAGGCCATAGTGATGTCATTGGAAGCCTATGTTGGCCCTCAGGGTAACCTCCTAGAGATGGACGAGTCACAGTGCGGGCGGTTGTTGCTGCCCTCACCTATTCTGTCCTTGGAAGAATATACAGCCCTGGTCAATACGCACACCCTCTACCCTGAATGGACAGTCAAGACTATCGACATCACCTTCCCCAAGAGTGAAGGCATCCAGGGATATATTGACGCTCTCGATCGCATCTGTGATGGTGCTACCGCATGTATTGACAGTGGTGACAACATCCTTGTGCTTTCTGACCGCGCCACATCCGCTGACCGCGTTGCCGTCTCCGCTTGCCTTGCTACCGGTATGGTTCATCATCACCTGGTCCGCAACAAGTGGCGATCTCGGGTTGCCCTTGTCGTTGAGACTGCAGAGGCCCGTGAAGTCCAACACATGTGTGTCCTTGTAGGTTACGGTGCTGATGCTATCTGCCCCTACCTCGCCATCGAATGCATCCTCAAGATGCACCGTGAGGGTCTCATTCGCAAGAATTTATCACAGGAGCAGCTCATCGATAACTACAAGCACTCTTGTGACGGCGGTATCCTAAAAGTCATGAGCAAGATGGGAATTTCAACTCTACAATCATACAAGGGCGCGCAGATTTTTGAGGCTCTTGGTATTGACGACTCTGTTGTTGACCGATGCTTCACTGGTACCGCTACCCGAATTAAGGGTGCCACTTTCCGTGACTTTGCTCAGGATGCCTTTGCTCTCCATGAGAAGGGTTTCCCTACGCGTCCTATCGTTGAAGTCCCTGGACTTGCAGAAACCGGCGAATACCACTGGAGGGACGGCGGTGAACCTCATGTTAACGATCCGACTGCGATTGCCAATATCCAAGATGCAGTCCGCACCAAGAATGACAAGTCTTACGAGGCATACTCAATCGCCGAGTACGAGCGTATCAAAGACTGCACTCTTCGTGGTCTGCTAGACTTTAACTTTGAAGATCGCACCCCCATCCCGATTGATCAGGTTGAGCCTTGGACCGATATTGTTCGCAGGTTCGTAACTGGTGCTATGTCGTACGGTTCTATCTCTATGGAGTCACACTCGACACTTGCTGTTGCGATGAACCGTCTAGGCGGGAAATCCAACACTGGTGAAGGTGGTGAAGATCCAGAACGAAGCCTTCGAATGGAGAACGGTGATACTATGCGTTCTGCCATCAAGCAGATTGCCTCCGGACGCTTTGGTGTCACATCCAACTACCTTGCCGATGCCGACGAACTCCAAATCAAGATGGCACAGGGAGCCAAGCCTGGGGAAGGTGGTGAACTTCCCGGTCACAAAGTGTCGCAATCTATTGCCAAAACCCGCCACTCCACTCCTGGTGTTGGGCTGATCAGTCCGCCTCCCCATCATGACATCTACTCCATTGAAGATCTGAAGCAGCTCATTTACGATTTGAAATGCTCCAATCCCCGTGCCAGAGTCTCTGTTAAGCTTGTATCCGAGACAGGTGTTGGTATCGTTGCCTCTGGTGTGGCCAAAGCCAAAGCTGATCACATTTTGATCTCCGGTCACGATGGCGGAACAGGAGCTTCTCGATGGACTGGTATTAAATATGCCGGTCTTCCTTGGGAATTGGGTCTCGCCGAGACTCATCAAACCTTGGTTTTGAACGACCTTCGTGGTCGCGTCATTGTCCAAACTGATGGCCAGCTTCGAACCGGCCGGGATGTTGCCATCGCCTGTCTACTTGGTGCTGAAGAATGGGGCTTTGCTACAACGCCATTGATCGCCATGGGCTGTATTATGATGCGGAAGTGCCAGTCAGTCTTTTTACTATCCCCTTTCCTTCTTCCCTACCCTCTATGTCACGTTTAGATGAGTTTTACTCGTCCCCTTCCCTTCCTCATCCATTCTCCATGACATGTCTAGATGAGTTTTACTTACTTTTGATTTAGTCTCAATACCTGCCCTGTTGGCATTGCCACTCAAGATCCTGAGCTCAGAAAGAAGTTCGTAGGTACACCAGAGCATGTTATCAACTTCTTCTACTACGTCGCCAATGAACTCCGAGCCATTATGGCCAAGCTTGGCTTCCGCACCGTCAACGACATGGTCGGCCACTGCGAAGTGCTCCGTGTGCGCGATGACCTCCGTACCGCGAAAACAGAAAACATCGATTTATCTCTGATTCTTACACCTGCACATACCCTCCGCCCAGGTGTCGCTACATTCAACGTCCGCAAACAAGATCACCGTCTCCATGTTCGATTGGATAATAAGCTTATTGCCGAGTCTGAGCTTGCGCTTGAAAAGGGTCTACCAGCTCGTATTGAGTGTGATATTGTCAATACTGATCGTGCTCTCGGTGCTACACTCTCCTACCAGATCAGCCGACGTTACGGCGAGGCTGGTCTACCTCAAGACACAATCCATGCGAACATTCGCGGATCCGCTGGCCAATCATTCGGTGCTTATCTTGCACCCGGTGTTACTTTGGAGCTTGAGGGCGATGCTAATGACTATGTCGGTAAGGGTCTCTCTGGTGGTCGGTTGATTATATACCCGCCCCGCACTGCTCTTTATCGTGCCGAAGAGAACATTCTCATCGGTAATGTCTGTCTATACGGTGCCACGAAGGGGACCTGCTTTTTCCGAGGTGTGGCTGCTGAGCGTTTCGCGGTTCGCAACTCTGGTGCAACTGCCGTTGTGGAGGGCGTTGGTGACCACGGTTGCGAGTACATGACAGGTGGTCGCATTGTTGTCCTCGGTTCCACCGGTCGAAATTTCGCTGCCGGTATGTCTGGTGGTATTGCATATGTCCTCGACATCCATCAGGATTTCGAGCAGAAGGTTAACCAGGAAATGGTCGAGCTATCTGGCATTGAAGACCCTCAAGAGATTGCCTTTGTGCGCGGCCTTATCGAGGACCATCACCACTACACCGGCTCCGAACTGGCCGCTCGCATTCTTCTTGACTTCAATCGTGCGCTGCCCCGTTTCGTTAAGGTCATGCCGGTTGATTATAAGCGCGTTCTCCTGGAAGAAGCCGCCAAAGAGGCGGAGAAGAAGAAGAAGGAATACCCACTCCCCATCCTTCCTGGCAACCCAGTTCGTTCGGCACACGAAGATTCTAGAAAAGCTGAGCATGACGCAGAGGTGAAGGAAAAGAAGAAGAATGATCTTCTCGACATTGAAGAGAGTGTGACTGATGCCAAGGCCGAAAAGAAGAAGGCACTCGTTCTGGACAAGACTCGTGGCTTCGTTAAGTATCAGCGACGCTCTGAAAAGTACCGAAACCCAAAGACACGTACCCGTGACTGGCAGGAACTGTCCCAGCGTCTGGATGAAGACGAGCTCAAGTACCAGACTGCCCGTTGCATGGACTGCGGCGTTCCCTTTTGCCAATCTGACACTGGTTGCCCCATTAGTAACATCATTCCTAAATGGAATGAGTTGGTGTTCCGGTAAGATTTGATTGCTGGTATAGCAAAAGAGTTTGACTAATAGAAAATTTAGATCACAGTGGAAAGATGCATTGAACCGCCTATTGATGACGAACAATTTTCCGGAGTTCACAGGCCGTGTCTGCCCCGCTCCCTGTGAGGGTGCGTGTGTTCTCGGCATTAACGAGGATCCTGTTGGTATCAAATCCATTGAATGTGCTATCATTGATCGTGGGTTTGAGATGGGGTGGATGGTACCAACACCGCCGCAGACACGAACTGGTAAAAAAGTGGCCATCATCGGTTCTGGCCCTGCCGGTCTTGCCGCGGCTGATCAATTGAACAAGTGTGGTCATCAAATCACTGTCTACGAGCGCGCTGACCGTATCGGTGGTCTTCTCATGTACGGCATTCCAAACATGAAGCTCGATAAGAAGGTTGTGCAACGTCGCGTCGACTTCTTGGCCGCTGAGGGTGTGACATTTGTCACGGGAGTGGCTGTCGGTGCTGAGGGTCAGCCTTCTCTGGAGTCTCTCCGTGGAGACAATGACGCCGTGGTCATCGCTACTGGGGCAACTGTTGCCCGTGACTTGCCTATTCCCAACCGAAACCTCGAAGGAATTCATTTCGCTATGCAATTCTTGCACAAGAACACGAAGTCCCTCCTCGACTCTAACCTTGCCGATGATGCTTACCTCTCTGCCAAGGACAAGCATGTTGTGGTCATTGGCGGTGGTGATACTGGTAACGATTGTATCGGCACTTCGGTCCGCCACGGGGCCAAGTCTGTTGTCAATTTCGAGCTTTTGCCCCAGCCACCACCTGAACGTGCCCGTGATAACCCATGGCCACAATGGCCTCGGATCTACCGTACCGACTATGGCCATTCCGAAGTCAAGACGCACATGGGCAAAGATCCACGTGAGTACTGCGTCATGTCGAAGGATTTTGTAGACGATGGAAATGGACACGTTAAGGGCATCAACACTGTTCGTGTAGAATGGACCAAGTCGGCATCCGGTGGTTGGGACATGAAGCAAGTCGAGGGCAGCGAGGAATTTTTCCCGGCTGACCTTGTTTTATTGTCCATGGGTTTCTTGGGTCCCGAGGAGCGTGTCCTTGCCGACATTGTGGAGCGTGACGCGCGCAAGAATGTGAAGACTCCACCAGGCCACTATAACACCAATCTCCCAGGCGTATTCGCGGCGGGTGACTGTCGTCGTGGTCAATCTCTCATTGTGTGGTAAGTTTTGGCTCCCACGCCAATAAATGGTCGTGTGCTAACGATATTTAGGGGTATCAATGAAGGCCGACAGTGCGCTCGTGACGTCGACTCTTTCCTTTCCGGTGTCGGCACATTGCTTCCAGTCACTGGAGGTATCATGAAGCGGCCACCATATGAAGTTCTCAACAAGGAGCAAGGTGCCCCTAAAGAGTTGCTCGCCGCTGCCGCTTGATATTATGAACACCCAACCAGGTTATGAGAATATGAACAAACGAATGACGAGAACGTGATATGCGATCTGAATTGTTTCAGCCATCTGTTCAGGAAACGTGTATTTTCAACTTTCAGATCAAGTCTTTTTTTCCGATCGCTACACTTGCAAGATACCTCTTTCATTTATATGGAGTCTATTCGGGACGGTATCTGCGTTGTAGATTATGTATCCTTGCTTGTTCGTCCATTACATATAGATGCTGATCAATGATACAAATTGATGAACTCGTTTATCATCCAACGTCTGACTTCTAAAGTCAATATGATGTAAATGCACATGCGTATCACGGGTAGAAACAGACAATGTAAGGATGTGTGCGTTTGGCCATGTTATTTTATGTGTCAAAAACTAAATCCAAATTGAAAGATGCTCCATAACAAATGTATTGTGATGCAGCTGCGCCCTAACACATAACATCGCTGCCATGTAATATCAGCAAATTCTACCTATATATTTTGCAGTTTTCCTAGAAGGAGTCTATCCAACGTGTATTTTCAGGACGTGTACTGCATATTGGAAAACGAATGTGAATATGTGGATTTGCCTCTTCTTTTGCTGCGGAGAGGTGGTCCTCACATAGTTATACCGTTTGGCGCATCGTGGTATTGCTAGCAGAAACTGAGCTAGCCAACACAAAGTAATATTTAGAATTACTATCAACAGTATATAGAAGGTACGTCAAAGGACGTTACCTGAGATCCAAACCAGTGTTGATACCGTGACTGATTACACCACATGGCAATCAATTGCGAAGAAGAAAACACTTCAATGTTTGATAGAAGGTACGTCAAGAGGATTATTTGATAATGCTTTAACATGAAAAGTGCGGTTAACACCCTATTCCACACCGGCCAAATCCCGTAATGTAGGTATGTATGGCTTTTTGATGTGGCTCCTGGGTGAGAGATGTGTGTGCAGGTCCGTGTGCGTGAAGTCACGTGAGACGCCATGTTTCCTAGAAGAACAAAGCTAGAAACGCGTCGACGTCATCAACCAAGATCAACTTTTAAAGCTCAGCATCTGCACCTTAAGTTGATCGACAACTATTGGCAGTATGTGCATCTAATCTAGCTGCCACTGATATGTTTACTATGTCGAGGTGGCATAATGCCGCCCAAAATAGCTTGGTCCGGCGCGTGCGAGCAGGAATGCCTCAAACTAGGTTCGTCTCCAAATCCGAAAACCATCAATCCAGTGTAATGTCTAATCACTAGACAGAACCAAGCCTGTCTTGAACTATCGATTCATACGACTATACATTCGGAATTCATATTTCCAAGCTGGAGAGAATCAGTCAGGACATATCAATGTTGGGTCCGATGAAGGGATTCTCTTCTTCGACAGTGCGTGTATTATCATTCCATGTTTATAGACTGATTAATAACATTTTTACTTTAGACGTTTCTCCTATCAGGATTCAGAAGTACTTAGGTTTCCGATTAATGCTTTCTGAGAAAACACCAAAATTTCTCAGCCATTTTATGAGTCCTTCGATTGCAGGAACTGAACCGAGCACGGTTATCAAGAATGCAACAAAGCAGTCCAGTATTTCTGTCAAAACCACTGAAACACTGTGGCGGCTAAAAGAAGGAGGGGCGTTTGTCAAATTCACGCATGATGGAGACGTTTCCCCATCTGAAGTTGAGAAAGTTCTCAAACAATATCTTCACGATAACCCGATCAAGCCGTGGTGGAGTCCATGGCGAGGCATGAACGTGAGCTTAGTAAAGGGACGGCCGTGGGTTGAAGATTTGTTCCGCTTACCCACTCCTCGGCTGAGGGTAGAATTCGTAGCACGAGAACCTGGGGTGGAGCCGATGGAACTCTCACAGGAGCAGCTTTACGAGTTATTCAGACCGTACGGAAAGTTGAATGATATCGTCGTTCAGCCTCCAGATTCAAAAGTATTGCCAAAGTTCGCATATCTCGATTACGCAGAAATGCGAACGGCCGTTATGGCAAGGAACTGCTTGCATGGTTTCACAGTTGAAGGGACAGGAACCCGCCTCAGGCTGAAATACGAACGTAAGATCAAGGCACACTGGATCAGAGACTGGATCGTCAATCATCCAAGAATTGTGATTCCGGTTCTAGCGGCTATTGTTGCCGGTATCACTGTTGCAATTTTTGATCCGTGAGTCTCTCGCATATGGAGAAGTACAGGTTGAACGATTATTGACACGAGATCAGTATCCGGACTTTTTTCGTGAAAGCGCACATAACCCGAGCGCTGGATATACAAGAAAACAGCTGGTACAAATGGTTGATGGGTTACGCAACTAACTTCATACCGTGGCATAGAAAGCCACGTGAGGATGATGGCATGGAAGCTGTGTGGGATGACCGGAAGGAGAATATCGAGCAGATCAAGACATGGCTGATGGAAACAGCGGATACTTTCATTATCGTCCAAGGGCCTCGCGGCTCTGGAAAACGTGAGCTTGTCATTGATCAAGCCTTGAAAGACAGGAAGTATAAGCTTGTGATTGACTGCAAGCCCATCCAGGAAGCTCGAGGCGACAGTGCAACAATCAATGCAGCCGCTGCTGGAGTTGGATACAAGCCAGTCTTCTCATGGTTAAATAGTATTTCCGGAATGGTTGACATGGCCGCGGCTGGGTCGACAGGCATCAAAACTGGGTTTTCTGAAACTCTTGACTCTCAACTCGCGAAGATTTGGAATACGACTGGAACGGCATTGCGACAAATCGCTCTTGACCAGCGCCATAAAGACGACAAGGACGCAAATCTTGAGGATGATGAATGGCTTGAAGCCCATCCAGAACTAAGGCCCGTCGTCGTCATCGATAACTTCCTTCATAAGAGCCAAGACGGAGGTGTAGTGTACGACAAAATCTCGGACTGGTAAGATTCGCAGGAAGAATACATTTCCCGCATGATATATGCTAACCGAATGAAGGGCAGCGCGTCTGGTGACTTCAAACATTGCACATGTTGTCTTTCTTACTCACGACGTTGCTTATAGTAAATCTCTCTCAAAAGCTCTTCCCGATCGTGTCTTTCACCAAATTCCTCTTTCAGACTGTTCGCCTCAAGTCGCAAAGAAATTTGTTCTTCGCCATCTTGACGCTGATGTAGCAGATGATCCTGTGCCTAAAGATGGGCCACCCAAAAAATATCCGTCGGAAACTCGCACGGATCTCCAGGAACTTGACACATGTATTAACCTCCTTGGTGGGCGTCTGACTGATCTTGAGTTCTTAGCCCGGCGTATCAAAACCGGTGAAACGCCCACAAAGGCTGTGCATGAGATTATCGACCAGTCCGCTTCCGAGATTCTGAAAATGTACATCTTCGGCATCGACGACGCCGACTCACGCCACTGGTCTCCCGAACAAGCATGGCTATTGGTCAAGGAACTTGCTGATAAGGAGTCTCTCCGATATAACGAAATACTCTTGGAGGACACGTTTAAAAACGGCGGAGAGAGCACACTGCGCGCGCTTGAACAGGCTGAACTCATCACCATCGTGTCTTCTCCTTCCGGTCGGCCTTCGCTCATTAGACCAGGCAAGCCTGTCTTTCAACCCGCTTTCAAGCGACTCACTGAAGACCAAGTGCTCAGAAGTCGCCTCGACCTTGCTGTTCTAAACGAGTTGGTCAAAGTCGAGAACGCAACGATAGAGAAGTGTGAGGGAGAATTGTTGAGGTTGAGTGGAATTGAAGGCCGACCTGCACTTATTGCTAGTCGTGTACAATATCTGCTGACCAAGCTGGCAAAGAGTCAGAAGGCTATTGAGAAGTACGAGGGTGAGATGGGAGCGTGCAAAAAGGTATTGAGTCGGGAACATTAAGTAGCTGTTTTGGAGCTATTGACAGGACATCGGCATCATAGTTCATGTATATAGCCTCTCACTTACAATTTATTGAATCGGCCTAATTTTTTTCGGCATAGAATCCATCACATAGTGTCCGTTTAGTTATCACTCAAGTGCTGTATGCATACCGCACAAGGCAGGAATATCTCACGACATGATTTACTTTTGAATGGGTTTATAGTACCACAGTACACAGGCTATTCCTGCCTAGACAATCAATGATATAAAAAAGACACAATATGCGCGACTTGTCCGCTTATTTCCATCTGCTTCTTGAGTGACGGATAAGAGGCATTGTGCTGACCAAAGGAAACCACAGAAATAGGGATGATGGCAAAAGAATCCAATTCGTATCTACTTTCATTCCAGCCTCATAAAGGAAAAATTCCTTGGTTTACAAGTACAGACAACCCCAAATGTTTGGAGCGTTGAAGCTATATGCATGAGTACGATCTTCAGCCGAGGATAGAAAAACGGGAAAAAGCATGTATGTTACTTTTGCGTGCAATGCCATCTCCAAAAGTGAGACCGCCGCGAGGATCCTCTACAACACGATATGCCTTAGTTAATCCTACATGCTGTTTCCATTGGCACCTAATTTTTAGCTAATACAACCCACTCCCTTATGAACACATCTCTTCTTAGTTCTTCAAGCCTATCTTGTTGAGCAAAGTACCGCTTCTGCCACCTATTGTAGTAGGCTTGTCATCGAAGATTTTCAGTAAGCTTTTCCAGACCTGGCCAGGCTCTTGACTAGCATCGACAGGTTTCCAAATTCCTGTCTTCTGGTAGTAGGACACGACCGGAGCGGTTTGCTGGTGGTATGTGCCCAGACGCTTCTTGAGGGTTTCGGCATTATCATCGGATCGTTGTATCAAGGGTTCACCAGTCACATCGTCGGTCATGTCAAGCTTTGGCGGGTTGAAAATCTTGTGGTAAGAACGACCGGAGGCGGGGTGGACAAGACGGCCGGTAATGCGAGCAACCAGAAGAGCATCATCTATCTGGAGCTCAATGGCGTGTTGTAGCGGTTTTTTAGACTGATGAAGCATTTCGTCGAGCTTTTCCGCCTGCGTGACGGTTCGCGGAAAGCCATCGAGGATAAAGCTGCAGCGCAGAGATTTGTTAGTAATAGGCACACATATAATGAAACGCAAAGTATAGGGAGACGCACCCCTTCTGACATTCCTGGTTGTTGTCGAGCTCACTCTTGATCATATTAATCATGATCTCATCGCTCACAAGGCCACCGGCATCCATAATTTTCTTGGCTTCTCGTCCAAGTGCCGTCTTCTTCGCAACCTGTGCTCGTAGCATATCCCCAGTAGCCTGCATCCATCAGTAAACACTCACTTCCCCCCATATAAACGACGTAATGGTGCTCATAGGGATTGGGTCAACGTACGAGATGGCAGGCGCAGAACTTGTCCTTAATTCGGGGTGCCTGTGTTCCCTTGCCTGTTGGCGCATGTTAGAAGGTAAAAGGTAAGGTTTCTGACGAGGTAACCGTTTCGTGTCGACAGGACGGGAACAACCCACCAGCACCAGGAGGACCCATTAAAATCATCCTCACACTCTCTGTCGTAGTTGGTCCGACGGACGGCGCGCCTCCCAGCTTGTTCTCGAGCTCGGCGATGCGCGATTCAAGGCGCGCAACAGTGTGCTTGAGGTCATCAACAGACGAGTCCTGTAAAGGCGCCATTGTGTACGTGTGGATGAAATAGGGAGAAGAGGGGAATCGAAGCGTATAGGGCCCGAGGATGATGAAAATGCGCTGGACAAACAATGGCGTCGGACAAAAGTGAGGATGGACGTGAGCTTAACGAGCTAACGTGAGGTCGTTGCGCCGCTCCGCAGGAAAGGAAAGGAAACTTGGCCCGTGTGTCTAACTTGTGCCGAGGTCGGCCAATTTCGTCTCACGTAACTTCTTAGTGTACTAGGTAATTTACTTTACTAAATAACTAAATTCTATAAGCTTATTAAAATATTTTAATATATTAATTAAAAATTATTAATTATTAGCTAATATAAAACTTTTTTACCTTTTTAATAATTATTAGAGCTTAAAGCTATTACTCTAGATAGTTAATATTCTTTCTATTCTATTTATAGTACTTATAGTAAAGCTACTATAATAAAATAAATTATATTTATATTATCTAATTTTATAGCTTATTTAATAATAATTTTAAATATATAATTATATACGCTATATCTAATCTAGCTATATACTATACTTTTCTATTTTAGCCCTATTTAGAAATTTTTTTTCTACTTTACTATATAGTTTTTCTAAATATATTCTATATAAAAGGGTTTTTAGAAAAATAAACTATTTTTATATAAAAACTAGGCTTTTTTTATTATACTAAACTATTACCTAGTACTATAATTACGCGCTAAAAGTATATAAGTATACTAAATTCTTTTATAAATTATTTATTTACTTTAATTTAAAGTTTATAAGTAATATTTTATACTCTTTCTCTTTCTTTTTTAAAAGTTTATAAATTAATAGTAGCTTATATTTTATATATATATACGCTTTAAAGTAATTATAATTAGACCCTATTATTATATATAGTATACTTCTATTTTAGTATAGCCTACTTAAGTACTAAATTATATTTTCTTATATTATTTTAATACTAATAAAAATAGTAAATAAATTATTTAAAGCCTATATTTATAGATTAGATATTTTTAGTTTAATTAGTTATTTAAGCTTATTAGTTTATTAGTTTATTAGTTTATTAGTTTATTAGTTTATTAGTTTATTAGTTTATTAGTTTATTAGTTTATTAGATAGCTTTTTTACTAGTAGTAGGCTATTAGTAGTAAGTAGAGGTCTTAATAGTAATAGAACCTAAGAGAGAATAGTAGAAAGTAGCCTATACTTATATATTTAACTACTTAATTAATAAGTAATATTATAAAAATAGGCTGTAGATATAGTAGATAATAGGCTAAACTAGCTTAATTCTAAAAGTACTAGTAGCTAAGGATTCTACGAATACCTACCCTTCTCTATATAAGTGTTTACTACTTTTATCTATTTTAGGCTGCTCTAGTTACGTTTAGTCTACCCTAGTTACGTCTAGTCTACTCTATTTTTATCTAGCCTATTCTATTTATAGTTAACCTACTTTATACTTTCTAAATATTACTATTTAGAGTCTTTTTACTAGAGTTCTTTAGTCTAGAGTATACTAAGTTACTCTAGTCTAGGTATAGTTAGTCTAGGCTAGATATAGCTAACCTATAATAATGCCTCCTCTTTTAGGTGAGTCTGTCCTAGACTTATAGGGGGTACTTTAGGTAAGTATTATAAAGTGTATTTATAGTAAGGATTCTTAATATAGTAAGAGAATTAAGAAGGGGGGGAGTGTTTAGTAAGTAATAGTAAGGTAAAAGGAGGTAAAGTTAAATTACGTAGCGCACGTAACTACGTAAGGTAAGAGAAAGTTAATACTACTACCTAGAGTAATAATTAAGACTCTACTTTCTACTTTTTTACACTTCTTCTTAATTATTAACTTTACTCTAACTATTATGGCTATACCTTATAGAATTACTTTTAGCACTTATAGTAAGTGTAATTTTAATAATTACTATAAGTAGCATTATATAGATAAAGACTAAGATCTTAGACCTAAAGCGGACTATAATATAAATACGTAATAAGGAGGTTACGTAACATTTCTATAGCTCTACGACTATAGAAATATAGAGCTATCTCTATAACTCTATTACTATAGAGCTATAGAGCTTAAGAATTTTATTAGTATATAGTAAGTATATATTACACTCCTTAGATAAGTTTTTATTATTAATTTAATCTTTTAACTAAAGAGCTACTCTACTTTTAATATCTACTATTTAGAATCTATTATAT
>JAMAHW010000166.1:0-32210 GCA_023627715.1 Periconia sp. R9002 | reverse complement strand
CGACCGTGACCGACTGGAGGACAAGCAGTGCCTACAGATCGGTCGAAACGACCAGGTCACACTATACCACGCCGAACTTATCGCGTTCCTTCACGCGACAGCACGCATTCGAAGGCATATGGAATACCCTAGAGGGTTCTCACCAGAAATGAAGAACCTCGCACGACCTACCGTGATCGCGAGCGACAGCGCTTTTAGCTCTACATGCCCTGTCCCATCCCCACGAGGCAAAATGGGCAGAGTGTGATTCGAAGATGCGAGATAGCTGGATGACTCGGAGACCGAGGACCAGCAATCCGCCTACAATGGGTGCCGGCGAGGTCAGAGGTGGTAGAAGTGACGAAGCACACGGCCTTGCCCAAGAATAATATGAAGACCCTGCATCGCATCCGGTTGTCAACATTGGCACCTACACTCAAACAATTAAAACATGCTATCGAACCGACACAGAACGGTCAGTATGAAGTCGATAGTGTGCTACCGGAGAAGCACACCAGACTGCTATACGTAGATGCACGCACAAAAGAGCGATGATGCGCTGTCAGCTATGTATGAAGTGTAGCCGCGTTAACGGCGACTGGCTCGAATGAAGGCTGTAAGATCGACAGACTGAATGTGGCCCCAAAGGAGGAAAGCGATCCGGCACTTCCTGTTCGACTGTAGTCGATGAAGAGAACATCGGAAGATTCTGTTGGATGTGGCAGGAGATCGATAGGGAAACCTTTCCTTTTCCTGGAAGAGAAAGACCGAAGGGAGGAAAGCGTTGGGGAAATATCGGACCACCACCGAAATCCTGAAGCCAGACATGAAGATCTTAGCGGTACAGGGGAGAACCGAGAATGAGACGATGAACAGAAAGTCCCAGCGTTCGCACTAACGTGAAAGATCACCGAGCCGGCCACTTTTCCTTGGAATGATGAACACCACCTCTACGCCGCCATGTCTCAACAACACGATGTGATAATTACCGAGCGAGGAGGCAGACTTGAGCTTGGACGGCCACGAGAGCCATGCCAGCCAAGATTTCAAGGACTATTGCCTTGGAAACAAGATCTTTACCCTCTGCGGGCCAGTCCACTCATAGCCCATCCTGCAACCGCTTGATGAGATGTGTTTCTCGCCGTTGAAGCGCAAATACTCCCAGCGCGTGCCAGACTTGGCACGCCGACACGCCTTCCACATCAACAAAGAAGGCTTTCTTTCAGCCTTTAGACACGCGTTGTTCGACGTGTTCACTGAACAGAATTGCCGGAAGACCTTTTAGACTTCAGACCTTGTCCCCCTGAGCGCGTAGATTGTGCTGGATTGGCCTGACGTCCGCGTTCGTACCCCACCAGGCTCCCACCACCGGAGATACTGTAGCAGTCGAGAACTCCAAGCAACACACATGAGTTTGGATCTCAATCAAGACTCGTAAGCGACTCTTTCCCACGATCACCTGTAGCTGCACAGGTTGGCTTCTCGCAGCTCGTTAAAGGTGCGCAACTAATGTTGCACCAAAACACCCTTCTTCAAGTCCGTATCCACGAGCTTGGAGAACAAATAGACAGGCTAACGAAGCAGAATTCACGTAAAGGGATCGATTCTAGCACGGTGGCTTAGTTGAGTATGGAGAGGGATCAGTGCAGGTAGCTGCGAGTCGTCTGTGGCTGCTCAGAGACTGAAAAGGCTCGTGGTGGGTTTGGTCAGGTCAACGACGCTGCGGGAGTTGCAGGGAGACTGGGCACAACGTGCGAACGCGTCAGGATAATGGAGTGAAGGCCGATGAATCATATGCAAGTATTGTAAATGAAGAGAACGGTGATTGTATGTTGTTTACTACCTTCTCAAGAAGTGATGTTCAAGCGACCGGCTGGGTGATTTATCACGTTATGTTGTATCTAACGGCAAAATACTGCCTTAGCACTGCTTGCCGTAATAATTCCCCGAGTACCACTATTTCCAATACCGTAAATTTAACCACTCTCGTGGCCGTGCATCCGAAAAGGACTAAAATACCACTGTTTCTGACCTAAATTTAGATACCATTGTTCCATGAGTTAGTTTCGAGTTTCCCTTTAGCCCCTTCGCGCAGTAGACAAAAGCGAGATCTTAATAAAGAAAACTCAATTCACGGCTCGTATAACGGAGTGGGCCACTAGTTGAGCCGGTTCACAATTGAAGAAATCAAATCCCTGAGGCCAGGCGAAAAATGATCATAGAGAAAGATTACACAAAAAAAAGAAGAAAAAAAGAAAAGAAGGAAAGAAACAAAGGAAAGAAAAGAAGGAAAGAAAAGAAAGAAAGAAATTGGAAGAAGCAAAAGGATCTTCAGCAAGGCAATGTGGGACAGCAAGGAAGTCAGAGCTGCGCTTCAAGATGGAAGCAGAGAATAGATAACCCTTCTGGCATGCGTGTGCGCTGATGGATCGGAACTGCCGCCAGGGTTCTGTTTGCAGCTGCCAACAAGGCCCTTCAATCATCTTAGGTAGAGGATATCGAGGCTGGAATACATCAAGCTTCCACGTAGATGCGAATAGGTCATCTCTTTCGCAGTAGTTTCTCTCCGTATTTAAATGAATCTTTAGAACAACTAAGCTATTGTGGGTGACTTTGTAATGACCCACTATGTTGTAATATTCTTTCTCCGCCGACGATAATGTCCGACGATGCGGGAAAAAATGACGAATGCCAGATCAATGCTTAATCGGATAAATGCTGACCTGACTGACTGACTGACTGACTGACTCTGATGATCTGATGGGAACAAATACACAAAACTCCGAAATATGCCTGCCTGGTGAAAGAATTATACGCAGACACCGTGAGGCTGAAGTGAATATTAGCGTTTAGATTTAAGATGGGATGCGCCCGCGGATGCCAATCGATGCCGTTCCCGGCAAACGCCAGGCTACTAGGAAAGCAGCAGACGCTATCTATGTCAAACCTCACCTTAGCAGCACGTCCTTTCCGACTCCTGTTGTGGTGCTGTTGCAGGCACAGATCAGCTTTTCGTTCGGGGAAAGTGGTGGGACTCGTGCCCTCAAACGCAGCCTTTAGATCCAACCCTTCGGGCAGAGCGGCAGGTTTCATCAGCTTTGGATCGCTGAGGACATCCGGGAGAGGCGTTCCCCCATTCTGCACTCCGCGAAGCAGGCGCGTGATCTCCTCGAACGAGCAGCATGCAGAGTGCACGTCTGAGCGCTGGTGGTGTTCCTGGGAAAGTCTGTCTGCCTCTGCATGTTCCTCGTGGGTGCAGCCTTAGAAGTTCCGCAGCTGCTTGGCGAGTCTGTAGGTGGTTCGTTCGGTAGGTGGCGTCGGTGGACTGCCTGCTCTAGGTGTTGATCGCACCGACGATGCCGCTCGGGTGACGCCCGGGCTTGGCACATGGCTGGGGCGGACGAAAGGTGAGGGTGACACAGCCGTGGGTATGGATGATGGCTGCACGTCGCTGCTCTCCGTTACACCTGCCGCGTTATTCATTAATTCTCCGTCCATCCCTGCCTGCCTCTCTACACTTCCTGGGTGTCAGTCATCGGTAGGGAGGTCGTTTTCGGGCATGATGAGCGCGTTCTCGGTCTTGCGCATGTTGGGGTTGATATTGTGACGTTGTTGCGGACTTTGCGCGTGTAGGAAGAATTGAAGCATTGAAGTGAGATTTTGGGTCCAACGAGTGTATATACATATGCAAATAACTAGGTTAGGCAGTTACTAGTACCTAGGAGAAACAGCTGGTGTAGCCAGTGAAACTGGCAAGAGCGATTACCCTGTAGCATTGCTGTGATACTCCAAACCGTAACAGATATGACCCGCCGATAAGGGATCATAGAATACTTAGTCTGTATCGTGCGACAAGTCGGGACATAAAGGCGGAGCAGAGCGAGATGTATTTCGAAGATTCCCGGCGCTGGGGAGCCGAGATGTCAGAGCGCTGTAGCGAAAAATGCGAAGCTTGTAGAGAGATTGAGGGATGGACGGGGAAGGAGATGAGGAAGGAAGGATGGGTGAGGTAATAGCGTCGACTGACTTTGTCCTTTCAAGCTCTTGGTCTTATGCTCGCAGTCGAGTGCCACTGGAGCACTTCTTTTATAGTGAGCTCTCTCCCGTATCCATTCGTAAATGGCCATGGCTTCTTGACCATGTCCTTATATGGCCATGAATTCTCTCGTACGGTCTTGCCAGACCTACAAAGACAGCTATCCTATCGTCAGTGAACCTTTTTGCGAAACCGAGACCCACTAGACTCACATGTAGTTCAAACGTATTAGGTATACGTATTCGACAAAAGAGGTGAAAATCGCCCAAACAATGAGAACGTTATACCATGAGTATCCTCTTTGCCCAAAGAAACACCAGACAATGAATCCAGAGAATGACCCAACGTAGGTACTAAACAAAGGACAGGCATACTTGTACTCTGCACTGAGCGCCTGTTTAGTAGATAATGTCAGTTTTGGCATCAAACTAGACAGCCCCGACTAATCTTACCTTGACATCGCTACCATAGTTCTCTGGTAAGAGAAATATCAAAGATGTCGCCATAAACACCCAGTAAATCAATATACCGCGCCAGCCTTCAATATCAGGTACAATCCAGGCTGCTAGTGAATATGATTTACTTAAGCCTGGAAAGCTAGATATTGCTAGACCGTAGACGACATCTTCAACTTGACCAAGACTGACGATACCTCCACTGAAGTGAACGATGCAAATGCCAGTGATGCCGATGATGTAGATGTGCCCAAAGGCAGACGAGACTGAGGGCGAAATGCAGAATCGTGCGTAAATGGGAATGGCCAGAAAGAGCACGAAACGCAGCCCGTCGCGAAACGTGAGGCGAGGGCGAAGTGAAGCAGTGCTGGCGGCGGTAGTGGTTGACATCGTAGCGGATTTTGAAGGCATGTTCATTCATTCAAAAGACGGAGTGTTGTGGATCGTTGGTGCTGAGAGAATAGCAGACAGCGCTATAGTGCCCATCACCCAGTGAGCCGGTTCAGCCAATGGGCCACCCGAACATTAAAACACGGTATTCATCCCAGCTTCAATGCGCAATAACTCCACCACTATGGATCCGACACCGATCCCTTGTAGCTTTGCAACATTTAGTTGAAAATTGACTAGAAATCTTCTACCTGGCCTACCTCCTTCGCCATGTTAGAAAGCATGATAGAACTAAAGTTTCGGCTCCCCAGCTGTGGCTTATCTTAAGTTTGTGGCTCAGCGCTTGCCTACCAGCTGAAACTGTCAGATCTGAGGTAGTTTGTGATGATTCACTATAATGATGCTCATGTAGTTGATGATGTGTATTGATTGTGTTGTGTCGTTGGTGTCCTTAGACCTAACGACTTTGCTGTATACCCCGGTGGGGAGCCGGTATACCCTTTGAGCCCACCACATCATGTGGACGTACTCCAGGAATATACCCTGACTAACAGTACTATCTGACAAACCTAATAGGAGATTATTCTAGCCGCAGCATTATTCCGCGACTAGGCAAAAACAGAGGACGAGGCTCAGCCTCGCTGTTAGATATGATGCTCGCATGTGATGAAATATTTTATCAGTGATGATGCTTTATTGATTGATGATGGTTTTTTATGTTTATGTCTGCTAACTCTCTCTCTCGTTGGCTTTTTACCCCTGGGCTAGTGTGATCAGTGCTGTGGTCCCTGCTGGATTGTGCAGATCCGACCTCAACGCACGCGTTCTATCTGACACTTAGTTTACAATCCAATTCTTGGAGATAATACTTGTTGCACGGTTGCCCATCTTCCACATTACCTCCCTAGACATACGCGAAAATCAACCTGAATTCCTGTCAAATTCGTCAGGTGAAAAGCAAACCTGAGCAAAATGCATTAGGTTGCTGCAATAGACCAATTAGATCTTGTAGGATAGATCCTACCAGTCCAATTGGCAAACTCTATATAGTAATATGTGTGCACGAACACGAGCAGTTATATTGTCCGAACCCCCCGAGAAATGGAACGGGGACACACGCAATGAACCACGTTCATGATCAACTAGATCAATGATACCATCAAATTTGACACAGCTCCAACTCATAGGGTAGCACTTGACTAAGTCTACATCATAATCATAGCGCTGCTTCATCGTCTCTCGTAACATGCAAGAACCTGAACTTACGATATCGTATGAACTAGTAAGCCTGCTATTTCCACAGCCAGCATAGAATCCACTCCTAGGTTCCATTCAAAGTCACATCGTTCGACTAGCAAATTATTCGGTAAGCCCTCGATTTCGAGCCGGCACTCTATCATCGCCACCGTATTAGGGTCAGTGAATCCCTGCTACAAACAAACTTGGCTTGCGTACCAGCATGTGCCGTAGTTGTCCCGCTTCCTTTTACAAGCCCTAGCCGCTCTTTCCATCACTTCCGCAACCTCTGGATCTGCGAGCGCTTGCACCACAACCAACCTGTCCGCTTGTTTTCGGTCATCGTATAAGGGCGTAAGAGGCGTCGTGCTGTTGCCAGAACGACTGACACCCGTGTTCGGCAGGTAGGAGGATGGGTTCGAGGAAGGGCTGAGGATATGTTACTATCACTGGCCATTGTGGATTCGTAAGTAAGTTTAGGTATGAGCGGTGAGCGGGTTTTACCCATTTACGCTCGTGACGACGTTGCATAAAATGATTGCAGTTACACGGAATTCCTGCTCTAATTAACTTTGTGTAACTTGTACGCCGAACCTCAAGTGCTACGAAAACGCTTCGCTCCTTCATTGGCTCACAACCCCATCTATCGCATCTCAATATTGTGTAATAGAGCAAGCTGTACCCATCCGACCTTCTACAACGCGAAGCAACGTTACCCAAGTTTTGAAGTATCGCCTTGTCACACCACTCGAAAATGATTTATGGTCGACGAAGGCGTACGAATTGTTGGCCAGCTCAGGTTCTTAGCCAAACTACAAATAAGATATAGAAGCAGTTACGCATTCCTAGAACACAACTCTTTCAATGTTTCCAAATACCTCAGTCCCTGTTGTTACCTCCCAATCGCAGGCAGCTTACTGCGACACTTCATCTATCTTTGCATCTAACCCTCCAGGAGCCTAAGATACAGGACTTCCTCACTTATGCCCATTCAGTGCGCCATTAGCGCTAATCGACAGGGATCGACCCGGTCGATTGCGAGAACGACTCAAAGTTCCCTCTGTAAATGGCGTGCTCGGAAGACTTTTGCGAATTTCGTCGGCTGCGGCGTCCATGTGGGCTTTCTGAAGCACACAACCGTGCGTGATGGGGTCTGGGATGGTTTCAGGTTTTATGTGGTAAATACGCGGAATTACCACAATGGCATCCAGTGCATTGGTGGTAGTAAGAGGCGCCGAAGGACGATTTCTATCTTCGACTGCAGCTTTGAAATCAAGAACATACCAAGGTAGATCAGTAGCGGTCGGATTTGCAGCAAAGCTTGGTTCAAGCTTTTGCTTGCCATGCTGTATGAGATTCCACTGCTTTTGGAAATGACTCATTAGATCTTTGAGCGCACCTGCAAATGCGGAAACGCTGTCTGGAGCAAGGAGGACTTGTACATTCACAAGTTCAAGCAAGTCTTCCACGACAAATTCCACACTTTCATCACTGAACTTTTCTTGTTCTTTAGGCGCCATTGAAAGGAGGATCCCTCTGGTGTACAATTCCTTTTTCGCATCCATAGTGGCTTCTTTTCGCAAAACTTCTCGCAGCCCACTACCCTCTTCCAGAAGGTGATTTGGCTGGAAGAGAAACCTGTCCGTCAGTGTGGCAAGAGAGCCAAGAATGACTGCGACACGCATCTGCTTTGCAATAGCCGAGTTTGACTGAGGGAGAGGAATTTGGTGTTTGAACACTTTGTTTTCGCGCAGCTTTTTCCAATCACTCTACATGATCGTAAGTGATGGCATTTAAGGGGACGCTAACCTGACAGTTTACATACCTGGAGTATTTCTACTGACATATCTCGCCCGAAGAAGCTTACGATTAGTGTTGTAGCAGACTTCCATAAAAAGTCGAGTTGGCTCGCCCTGTGGTTTGTCAGTATTCCTTGGAATATACTGGTTTTAAAAAACTGACACTGCGGGTAGATCGAGCTCTTTGATTCTCACAGAAAATTGCTGAAACTCTTTGAGCTTCCCTCTCATTTTGTCAGCTTCAGTTCTAAGGGTCTGATGGCTCTTTGTTTCGTCTTCCAGCGAATTCTTGAGAACATTTGAATAATCCTGTGCTTTGTTAAGCTTTTCTGCATAGTCCCTTGTTTCAGTCTGTGCGGTTTGTAATCTTGTGTCAAGTTCTCCAAGCTGTCGATCCTTGTCCTTCAGTCTCTTCGTCATGTCGTTGTGCGCCTTCTCAAGATCGGCAACTCGAACTTTGTGGTCTGTCAGCTCTTTGCGAAGCGCTGTCATCTGCCCATCTTTCTCTTCAGAGGCTTTCGCTGAACGTTCCGCTTCACTCTTCAGTGCACCGTTTGTCTCTTGCCACTGGCGATATCTCTCCTCAAATTGTGAAAGCTGCTCTTACTTATAAGTAGTTAATCTCCTTTCCAGTTCACAGACCTCTTCTTCTTTCTTCCGGAGCTTGTCTTCTTGAAATGAAACGTGTTTGATGAGGTTTCCAAGTGTTTCAAAATCTTCTCCGTTTGCGAGTGAAACCATGGCTTCCCAGAAGTTCTTCAGATTATTGAAATCTTTCGAAATTGTGTCCATGCTAGCGACACCTGAATCAGCTCTGGTGTGATGGAGCTTTGACTCTGTAGTCATTGTGTTGTTCATCTAGTTCTAACCTCTCGTAGTAGCTTCTTGATTAGGTTTTATGAATGGACATATGTCTGTTTATATGATCTCACAAACTTTATCAAGGACTATGCACTCCATCGAAAGGCGAGGCCTCCAAGAATCTGCCGCACGGCAACCGACTTTGCTAACTAGTACAGATTCAAATACTCCTACTTGTGAGCGCGATTGTCAAGAACGGAGGCGTAATATGCAAGTTGGAGCCGTCCCAGGAAACGTGGCAGGGCAAGAATGGTCAAATGACGGTTGGTCAACAGTGTTTCTGCGTCCCCCACGATGTCGACAGAGCTGCACAGTTAAAACAGGCATCTTCAACTAATAACAACAGAGTTCGTAAACTCTAATTTCAGTGGTAATGTACTCTATTGGATGGATAATGTCTACGCCCGATCACCTTGCCGGAACGAAGAACATTGGCGGATATGCAGCGTTATCGGCTTGCCGAGTGCGCGGTTATTCGGAGACGTCACGACCGTCGGCCCCTTTGAACGCTATCTTGTCACGACGTTGCTCATTACAAAAGCAAGGGATGCTGGTATATACTTGAGGCGTGGCGCAGTAGAGTCAAAGGCTTTAGAGGATGCTCGTCATGCGCTCATATCTGCAACAGGGCCTTAGAACCGCTTTTTTTTTTGTTTTACGCCTTAGCACAACTAAAGTAAGTTACTAAACGGCTAGTTACGTGCACGCTCTTATCTAGATAAGGAGCGTTGCGGAGTTATTAGAGCTAGGAGGTGTCAGATAGAACGCCTGCATTGAGGTCGGATCTGCACAATCCAGCAGGGACCACAGCACTGATCACCCTAGCCCAGGGGTAAAAGCCAACGAGAGAGAGTGGGCAGACATCATCATACAATGCATCATCAATCAATAAAAGGAATCATCACCGATAAAAATGTCTCATCGCATGCGAGCATCATATTCGACAGAGTGATGCGTGTCCCCGCACCTTATATCCGCGTCCATCCGTAGTTGAAACGTAGGGTGATTCTAGTGGGTAAAAACGAGCACTAATGAGCTTGCCCACTATTCAAGTAAGGCCTGCAATCTGACACAGTGACGCAAGCTGAGGATCTTTGTGCTACGAGCAAGCTAACCTGCAGTGACGTGTATGAGGAGCAGAGTCCGTTCGAGACACGAGTAAACCTTGAAGGCGTACTTCTTCGCTGCTGTCGCTTTTCAGAGAACTTTGGCATCTCCTTTGTGCAACCACAAATTCAGCTCGTAGCGCGTCAGGTCCCAAGGCGCAATCAAGCATCCATCGTTTCCCTTCTGGCGAGACATCTTGGATTCAAGGGTCTTTGCAGAAGCTCCAACCCTTAGCGCTCTCTGTTAGGTCGTCTTTCAAGTCGCGCAGTTCGAATGCAGGGATCACGGCCACTCGCTTTTCGTCGCCATGAATCAGGAAGAGCTGTTCTAGCTCGGATTGTGCCAGCTCTACGTGGATGTCAACAAACCCCTTCAGATCAACTATGTTCAGCTCGAGCTGTTTGTACGTGAGTCATTCGTGGTCGGACCAGAAGATATAGCCCAGACTTGTAGAGTTATTTCTGATTTTTTTACCGTAAGCTCGTAAGCGTAGGACCCAGTTGAATGGTGGCTACTTCGATGGATCATGAATCGCTCGCGCATCTCATCCAGCACGTCTGATCGGTGCTCAATTTGTCCCTCTTCTGCCATGATAACTGACAGTTGAATGGCAAGCATCTGTGATATTTTGACAAAAGCAGACAAGTACGATGTGAAGGAAGGTGCGGACTGAAGTATCTTCTTCTCAGGATCCACTGCCAATGCGGCCAATAATCCTATCGCTGCACGTTAGAAGAGGTCTCCATTGAGCGTGTGATCGAGTATAGAGATGCAGAAATGGAGACAAGCTCGGTCAACCTGGTCTTCTAATGATTTTTGCACGATGGAGCCTTGATCAACGCCTTTCCTTTCTTGTCGGCTTTGCTTAATCCTGATGAGCTTCTTGCCGATAGCTATCATATTATCGAGATGCCCTAGCTGGTGAGCAGTTAGACGGTGAAATAGCTCGATACGATTGCCTGGTTGTATGGTATGCGAAACAAATAAGCCTCTTAAAGACTTGTCTGTAATTTCCATATGTCGAGTCGCGCAGTTTGATCATCAGTGGCCGGTCGAAAGCTCTTCTTCGCTAGATGAAGCTATTGATGCGTGCTTGATCGAACACGTTAACTTTGTCGTCTCGTATTGAAGCATGCGCTTCTTCGACGACGTGGTCAAGGCTGCCTCAAAACTCGACCAGGAGACTCTGGCGCTGGGTTGGCAGTGCTTGCTAGAAGGGCAATATTGGCAAACGAGTGTCCCTGGAGATATTTCGTCCGGCGCGTCATCTCTAGCTATGGAGAGACCACAGTCGGTGCAGCGTTGTCCAAGATTCTGTCTTCCAGTGCGCTTGCATCCTGGTCCCCCTGCTCCAGCGCACTGTTGATCTGAGCGCGTATGTAGGCTGCTTTGGGCAACTTCGCGACTATGTCCTAACGCCGCAGCGTTTCTTCCTCTTCTTTGATTTTAGCTGGCGAAACCAAGGTAAAATATTGACTTTTGCGGCTTTGTATTAGGGACGCTGGCACGAAACCTTCTTCTACTGGGGCGCGTTTGCCGCCGCAGTCTTGGACGGTCGACCTGGAGCGCGCTTCTGATTAGAGTGTTACTCCTTAAAGTAACTTTCTATTTTTCCTTCTGCTACGCAGGTGTAATCGCATTGCGAGCATGCTAGGCTAGTGTAAATAGGAAGATGCGGTAGGGTAAGCAGTCTGGGAGGAGGTAGACAGAAAGATGGCGAGTCAGGGTTGAGGGGAGATTTAAGCATGAGCCCCTGAACTAGGGCTAAACGGGATTTCCTTGAAGCTTCTAGATCTGATGGTCGGCGTGTTGACGTGTGAGATGACTTCGATAATGCTCTCGTTTTACTTTAACAGCGTATGGGATCTATATCCATGTTTTGTAATCTGCAAGGAAATAGAAAAGATCTCTAATAATATGCAGGCAATTGACAGCTGATCCGGGTAGATAGAAGTTTTGGGAATGAATAAAGCGGCTATTTATGTACATGAGGAGTGTTGCATGCTAGTGGTAAAAGAAGTGGCTGGTCGTAATCTTCCCGTATCTCGTCTATCTTGTATTTCGCTGTATAGTTGAGAGAGTGTCTCGCCGCAGGCATTCTCGAAAACTATAAATCTGATATTTGAGAAGAGCCAGCATCAGTGCAATTTACTTGTTGTAGCTTAGTGTATATGGTTGACGCTGCAATGTGCCTGAAAATTTGCAGGATTACGGTCATAGCATGTACTTGTGGTGAGGCAATGCGTGAGCGCAGGCGCGACCCTGCTTTGTTTAAGCGAGCGAATAGCTATCGGGAAACCGGAACGAGGCCTGACTGTGATTAGCCATACAGCTCTAGAATCAATCAACATTGACCGTCTCGAATGCTTCTCGGTGGTTTCGTTGTGGCTGTGATGGTTGTCTGGAAAATGCTTGGGCTTCATCTGCTCTCCAGGCAAGTTGGTTGCGATTCTGCTCAATGCAGGCACGCTTCGACGTTTATCCATCCTCCCCAGCAATCAGCTCCAAGAACCACGGCCGCCAAACCGTCTCGGCCCAGTCCATCAGCCAATGCAACACAGCTACAACCTTGAGCGCATCGCAAACATTCCTTGTACTCCCGATCGTAATCTGCTCCCTAACAATGACTCTCTCACTTGTCTTCGTTACTATTAGCAAATGCCACTCATGCCCCTGCGAGATGAGCACCGGTATTGCTGGCCAGTCCTTCTCCATGACAGCCGTCGGAGCTCGGCCATCTTTCCACAGTAGCTCGCAGCGCCGCAGCCAGGCGTCTATCCAAATTCCGATCTGGGGCTTGCCGTCTGTCCAAGACTTCATAGGAGACTTTGTCTCGATATGTATAGCGAAGGGCAAGTCCTGGGCCGTGTTGGTAATGTGGTTCCAGGACTTCAAAGTATTAGCTGCGAGAGGCTGTAGGTTCCGGTATGCGTTGGAGATGGTAGAGTCGGGTTTGAGGCAGAAGACGTAGTCGATGATGCGCCCAGGGAGGTTGTTGTTGCTTAGTGCTGGTGGGTCGATACGAGCAGATTGTCTGTTCGTAATTAGTGTGAATTATTATTTATAGAGATGGTGGGTTAAACACAAGCCTACACAGAGTGAAGTGAGAGCACATTAGCGTGCCGACTGGTCGCAAGCGCCAGCTTGAGGAGTGGCTTTTGGACGTCCGAATTCCACTCATCTTCAGCACCTCCTGCACCAGCGTTCAAGGTGATTGCATCATCGACGATGTTGGCAATCTTATGGATTGCAGGCGTTGATCCGTAATGCGCCCGGCGGGAGTCTTTCGCCCATGGACGTTGTAGCCTCGTTCTATCCAGGTCAGGGAGTTCAGCAATCGATGCGTTGAACGCGTCTGTATTGTCGTACTCCAGTACACCAACGCCGTCAGCGAGCATCTGTGCTGCCGTGTGCATTGCCGTGACATCTGATTGCTTGGTCTCTGCCTCAACGCTGTCGAAGTCGCAAAAGATAACCGGACGTTCGAGATTCTTCAGCGCATGAATCTGCTTGATTGGGCTAAGCCTCCCACTTTTGTGTGAAGTAACGGAAGCGGTGGACTCGCTCCTGGAGGACGGAGTTGGCGAGAAATGGAACGTGCCATCAAAATCGCGACGGCGTTTGGCAGGGCGAGGTGTCTCTTGGTCGTCACTTACGACGCCAACGCCCGAGTCCATGTCTGTTGAGCGAGGTCGCTTGGTCGGTCCCAGCGCGGTTGACTTGTCGCAGCGGGGCGAGCCCTTCAGGGCAGTGGTGCTGCGTTCATGTTAGCAGGGCCATTGCAGTACGGTAATTGAGTACGGACTTGGTAGGCACAGATGCAGAGACGCCTTCCAACCAGCCATATATGGTCGGCTCGAGCGACGATGCAGAGGGCATGACAGCACCAGATGGTGAGGTATGGGAGCTGGTAGAGCAGACGTGTAGACTGGTGAGCGATGGTGCTAGGCGTGCCGCTGCGCTAAAAGGTTGGCCCGGCAACTGCTTTATATGGCAGGTTTGCGCACAGACCATTGCGGGGCACCTATCACCACATAGCATTGATGGCTTGATTAGGAAACATGGTGTTAGGTAGCCAGGGTTTCCAACTGAAACCTTTTAATTGTAACGTGCTGGGCGCTGGATGTTCCGCCCCCGGCGCGTGGTACGCGCGGAAACATCAGTTGTACCTCTTTCTACTACCCGCGCAGGCTGACACTGACGTGGTTAGGCTTCTTCTTTCATATATGGGATGATTTGACAGCTTTCGCGGCAGCGCAGGCTTTTCTTCTTGCGTTTATCTCAGCCCTCTTTTTGGCCTTCTCGACGTTCTTTCTCCTTCAAGAGCTTCGCAGATGCTTGTAGCTCTTTCTTGTTAGCTTTACGAAGCTCTTTCGCATGGGTGGCAGTGTCTGCCTCCTCTCGTCGTCGAGCTTCCCTAACCGGCCTAAGTGACCATAGTATAGCTCCACCATAGTATTTCCTCTTGTGTTTCGAGGGGCAGCGTCCCAGCCTGTTCGGTATGCTTTGCTGCTTATTAAGGCTTGTCGCAAGCCATCGATTTCATGATTCATAACCTCGTTTTCGGCACTTATATGGTGTAGGGAGCGCTGACCATATTGTCCACCATGGTAATATTTCGCGCAACGCTATTGATTTTGGGCCAATCGTCACCCGAGTAGTGTGAAGCCGAGCTCTTTCTTACAGATGGGAATGATTGAAAGCGCGTATAAGCTCTGTGGCCAAATCTATCAAGTACAACATCTGGGTTGAGGGGCGACAATCCAGTGGCCTTGTAAGAGCTTAGAATCAAGCTCTCCCATAGATTTGATCCACGCCCCCCAGAAAATGGATAGAAAATCATCCTTTTTGGCTGGGGATATGCCAAATGACCGAGACATGTAGTTTTGAAGTTCAACGTGACCTCGATTGTTACTGGGGAATGGTGGAGAGAGCGACCTAGCTTCTGACGCTTCTTAGTGCATGTCTTCACGTTGGAATCTTTCACCAACTGACGTATAACGTTACTGCTTTTAGGTCACTTATTAGCATTGTATATTGACGTGTCCAAGCTCGATTATTCCTTTCAACAGTCTCTATTTCTGGCGTTTTCACCCTGGGACGAAATCTGTCCAATACAACCTCTAGGTCGAAAGGGCCGATACCAGTAGCTTCAAATCCGCTTATCAATGAAATCCATCCTCAGGTAACTGCCGTGCCCGTCGACAATGAATAGGGGATATGCCCGACGGGTCTACTGTTTGATCTCCCTATCAAGACCTGCTCGAGCCAGCCTAGTCCTATGTTGTTGTTAGTCCATTCAGAGGGCGGGGACGTAAGATATACGTGTGTTTGTCCTTGGTTTCGTCCGGCCAGGAGGCTTCTTGCCTGATATATGAGAGCCAGAGGGAGACCACTACCGTCTGCGCAGACGCCAGCTAGTCTTGTTATCCACTTCCTATCGCCGTCTTGACGAGGCGCTCGGACCTCCTTTGCTTCCCAGGAAGCTTTGTCAAAGGATTTTTTGGACCTGCCGATTTATTCCTATTATGAAGCCTTTTTCGTCCATGTTGTACGTCAGACGCTCCTTTATATCATACTTCTGGGTTTTCTTCTTTATATCGTAGAGTCCATATCCATCGTTCAATGGCTCTCGAGCTCCTAGAGCATGAAAATCGAGGCCTACAAGAAACCTTAGCTACATGTAAAAGATGTCTAGGCAAGGCTAAGGCTCTGTCTCTCATGCAGCGCCAGGAGTACCATGGGGGCAGTGTAATGTGGTCACCAAGCAAAGTACGAGAGGCTAGGTCTAGAATAAGGGACTTTGAAAAGGAGAAGGTTGAGGAGCTTCAACATTCTGCAAAGCGATATAAGGGGAAGGAGAGGGAGGTGGAACAAGCCCAAAAGAGGAGTGAAATTGACGCCAAAAAGCGGCACGTGCCGCTACCACAGCATCACGAGCTTCCCAAAAATGAAAGATAAAAGCTTCAAGAGCACTCTCCTCTCTCTTTCTTTCATTTCAAAAAACAAAAACAAAAACAAAAAAAAAACAGGGGAAAGAAACAACATAGGGTGGCTGCGCGTTTCAATGAAGTGGAAGAAGTTATCCATGGGCCCTCCACACGAACCACTAGTCGAGGGGGCAACATCAACCTCCAACAACGATATATTTGATTGTAAATAGTAGCTCTTTTAAGCCTTATTTGGACCAATAGGCCACCAAAAATCTAATCAAAACGTCAACGTTGTGTGGAGTTATCACTGTGATACGATGTAGGGCATAGTTCTGTTGGGATGGGAGCGCCGCGCATGTGGCGTATTGCGTACGGGCATTCTGCATTGCCCTCGTCTTACCTTAGTTCCGAGCTGTATTTTCGAACTGTTCCTTCTCTTTGGAAGTGTTCTGAAGTGTAAAGATTCGCCTATTGCAATTTTTGTTGGGTGTGCACCGGCTGAACAGGTGCACTAGACGCATGGATATGTTGTTAATCGTATATAATCACCACCAACCTCCTATTAACTACGCTATCGTCAAATGGTTAAAGCAAGTACTGTCGATTGCTCCTTTATCTTTTCCTTTATGCCAGCAACTCTACCTATAATCTTCTTTGTCCCGCCGTTCTCCAGACTCTCTAATTGCATTGAAATACACTTGATAAATCTTTTCATGCTTTGATTCTTGTTGTCCACTCAACTTTGACTAATCCTCAATCTTAGACTTCTTGGAGTTGTTCTGAGCTAGTGCCTCCAGGCCAGCGTACGGCGCTCAACAGCATTGCCCCCCCTCCCCAATACAAACGCACTTAAAATCCTCA
The DNA here is from genome assembly GCA_023627715.1 of Periconia sp. R9002. Lineage (NCBI taxonomy): Eukaryota > Fungi > Ascomycota > Dothideomycetes > Pleosporales > Periconiaceae > Periconia > Periconia sp. R9002. The sequence continues at coordinate 15,553 of JAMAHW010000166.1, read as the reverse complement.
CGATAGCCCAAAGCATCAATATACGCAAGTGCATTGCCAATAGGTGCTATTGTAGTATAGTTGCCATCTGCAAATTTTGTTGAGATGATCGGTACGCGAACATGATCGGCACACGCGCAGACACGTTGCTTTGTGCAGGTTGTGAAACTTTAAATTCCCGCTACCGCAGTTCAAAAACTGCACCTATTCTCGTAAAGATTTGCACATACATTTGCGAGAAACAGAGTATGCAGTGTCCCAAGCTAAATGGTTTCGCTTCCAAGAGGTGCCTATGAGGCTACCGGTGCCTCGCTCGGTGCTGATTGGGTGCACGTTGGACTCACACGTCAGACCTGTCGAGATAGACTCTCCACTAGGTTCTTTGCTGCCTCTCACGTGCTACACTCATTTGAGTTCATGGCCATACGCAACGGCGACACACTTTACAAAGAAATAGTGAAACCTCACGGCTACGGCACGCCTCTAGCATAGCGTCGGTGAGTTGGCGCCTCGGGAAGCGTTGGTTTACCAATTTTAAACACGGCAACGTGCCTCCCCGAGTCTAGCCGGTTCGTCTGCTGTCACTTCAAGCTCGTCCAGGGTCTTTCTTCGCCATGCAGGGAGCAAAAGCAGTTTGAAGGAGTCACACTTAAAGCTAACACGGTGTCGTTTCGCCATCCATCCGCCGTCTATTTTAATATCATCAATGAGCCATAACTCGCAAACGTCAGGCATGACACATATTTCCAATTGCATGCGTGCCACCGGAGATCTCAACAGCGTCTCTATATCCACGGATTCTTCTGTCAACCTGTAAGTGTTCTAGGCCGTTAATAAGGCAAATGTCCATTTCTTTTGCCCATATAGATGGCTCACCGTCTACCCCACTTATTAAAGTCGCTAAGAAACCTTCAGACGGCTTCCGAAGATACTTTACAGCCTCTTCCTGTCTTGGAGAAGGTCGATTCGCTGCTCAACCTCCAAATCCACTCCAGTACGAATACTGCGAAGTATCAGTTGGGGCTCTCCCAACAGTCTAGAAACCCTGTGGGATTATCAAGTTTCAAATTGCTTTCCAGTAAGCTCACTGCTTTGTCAATGGGTCGTGCACCTACTTCTTTAAGTGACAACGCTGTCTCCTTTGGCACTGTTCCCTTCTATCGGAGGTGCGGCTCGCTCGCTCGCAGGCAAAAAGTCAGTGTGCCAGAACTCAGAAACACAATGACGACCGTGCAAGAGGCTGCTATCGATTCACGTATGTTGATTAGATCTATCCATTCACTTCATATCATGGCCTAAGCTAATCATTACACAGCTGCCATTCCCGGTCGCCCTCCGATCCGAAAAGCCTCCGCAGAGAACTTTGGTCACGAGAGATCCAGCAGTGCTCCAGGAACAAACTGGAGTGTAAGTCCTTTTGGGGATGCCTTGATGTTTTGTGTGGCCGGGCCATCGGTCACCTTATCAACAGACAACACCTCATTTGTACATTCGGAATCATCGAGCGGCAACAAGCGAGGGCCTCAAAGTATCTTTAAAAAGCCAATATCGCCTGTTCTGAGTCCTGGCGCCGACCCAATGTCAGCTTTGAAAGTCAACGTTACTACTAGCCTAAAACTAATCATGTTCCTCCTGAAGTACCCCCGAAATCACCCACCCTTGTGGACCGTAAAGAATTGCCTAGCTCTCTTGAACTCAACAGTAAATCAAGCAGTTCACCGCTCATGACGCCCTCTACACTGAACTCGAGTGGAAATACGCCAACCAATGCGCTCGATGCAAGACGATCGCCCAATGTCAACTTCTCTCTACCGACACCACTCCCTGCCGTCTCGAATCTTTCCAGTGCAGACTCACTTTCTAGCGCGGTAGAACACCGTGGCTCACTCAAGATTGAGAAGGGAAATCCATTTGTTTCAGAGAGACCCTACCATACCAGGAATATGCCAGAGTCTTCGATTACCAACGCTAGGAACTCTCCAGAGTGTTCAATGTCCCACAACAGAAACATGTCGGATGCATCCATCATGAATCATGGTTGGCTCATCCGCCGACCGAGTAGCAAAAAGTTCCAAAGCCAGGCAAACCCTGAGGCCAAGGACACGAACGCACAAACCTCCAATAGTTCGAAGCTGTCTCAAGGCATGCGAGCAGCGGAAGCGAGCATACGCATGCGCGATTCTAAAAAAGAGGACCTACAAAATCAAGCCATGGACCGGGCTGAGAAGTTTGAGGTTCTCAATAAGCGTGACATTGCGTCTACATCTAGGGTAAGCATGCATGTTTCTAACGTACTGCCAAGGTATTTTTTGCTGACCACTTTCCATCAGGAACTCCGAGCATTAGACGAGCGTTGCAATTACCTGCGCAAGACGTACAAATCCTTGCGAGCAGGCCGGCAGAAGCTGCACGGACGTAGGATCTCTTACCTCAAACGAGGGGAGACGGCCATTTTTGATCGAGAATCCCTGCAGAAGCAAGAATATGCTTCGGCTGAGCTTGATGTCTCGATTGCCAAATTCATCCAGACGCTTGAGCAAGCCGAGAACCGACATCTACGCTTACATCAGAAGCTTCTCGAGCATGTTGCGGCTATTCTCGTGCTCAAGCCCTCCGCGCCCCACAACCTGTCCGAGGGGATGCCTCCCAGGAGTCCCGTCAAGGCAGACAGTTCTCCTCGCGCTGATGGTAAAGAAGTTGAGTCGTTCAAGATTTACGCTGATGGCCAAAACCTCAACCTCTTCTGAGATTGAGGAAGCCAATGGCCGACTGTGCGAGCAAACCCTCTAATGGGACGGTGCACCCATCTTTGAAAAAGTTCATTGTCTCTCGCTTTATCCTAACCAAGTTACGAAACAGATGACCACGGCCTTATGCAGCTTGTTAATTTTCGGAAAGCTTCCAGTAGCCACGATGTTGACGGCAGGCACCTTTTATTCCTCCAGTTAGTATTACTGCTCTCCATCATTCTGTAGCATGTTATTACGACTACATCATACACACGTCCCTCTATATTTTATAATCATGTCTTCCATACAATTTTTCCGTGACCATCAAAGGACATTTTCTTATGGTGGCATTGTTTGCTTTCTCTTCATCGTGCATTGAACACCTTCTTCTTTTGGCTTTTGCCCCAATCTGCAAACGATATTTGGATTGAAAGTCTGTTCTGTTGGGCCGCATATCAAAACACTTCGCCATTTTTCTTTAATCTTTTATCTTTGTTTCTTATACTCTCTTTTCCCTGGACGCGGCGTTTCGGTTCTTCTTCTTTTTTGCTCACTATGGACCGTGGGAGGTAGAGTATGGTGAGCCGGCACACGAAGCCCGATTTAGATGTGGTGATGAAGAATAAGTGTTCCAAGTGGGTGTTAGAGTCAGCCGACAGGCAGCCTTTTTGTTCTCTCCACTGTATCATTTGCGACGTATAGGAGAGGTTTCGGGCTTTTTATAAGTTAACTCCACACAATATAACTGAAGTAGATGTTTTGGATTGATTTTTTGGTGTTCAGTAGCTATACTATGGTTAACTAGTCCTGATTGAACGTTCTTAATTAACGTGAGCGGCAATTGAGTTGATCAGGCAATTGGGCCGATTACTAAATGCAGACCTCTACCCTAACACGCGAATAACTCAACACTACAAGAAGATATAATAGTGCACTACAGCGTTGATTATTTGCCTAATCCTGCTGCCTCTTTCTTGCAGGAGCGATTGTTATGTCCTGCCTCGCCGCACTTCATACGGCGTCGAATGCCCTTGTTGCCTGCACCTACTTGCGTCCTCTCCCCACGCCTCTCGCCATCAACCTGCACCGGCCCTTCTATTTGAGCGATTAAAACCTCTGCCTATGCTTGCGATAGAGTCCGTCTCTGCGGAACCCGCTTCTTTCCCCGCTTTTACGCTTAGAAGCAGCAGTGTTAGCTGCCTCAAATGTAGCTAACTTACCCTAGCTTCGAGTAACGCGTGAGAGTGCCTTTTTTGACCTGCAACACCATCTCAATAATAGAATCAGGAGATGAACATTTATGTTTTCTTGTTTATTCTAAAGTTATTCACAACCAGCGTTGTTTGAGCCTCTATCTCCTAGACGTTGCTTGGTGTTTTGGGCTGCCAAGGAGTAGGTCCTGGTGCTGGTAGTGTTGGTGTGCGTGGCTTTACTTCAAGCTTTGATACTAAGTCCATCCACCTGTGCCGCAGTAATTTTACAGATTTAACATTATAACTGCCCCCACTCTGCTTGTATTGCTCTGGTATACTATGTACACATTCTATAAACGTTTGTCTATACTATGAAGGCTTGCGGAGAAAAAATACATGGTTTTGAGCTGTGCTATCGCTCATGCTCTCTTGTCAAAATAAGTTGCAATGGCTTTACACCCCTGTCTAAACGTTATAACCAATAGTAATTTACATCTCGGGGTATGGGTGAGTAGACTGATTCCAGATGAATACATTACGAGAATCTTACAGACACTTGATCTTGATAAAGTATGTTCCGAATTTCTCCGCGAACAAGGCTCGAATCCCATCCCTGTGCGGACGGAACGGCCATTTAACCGGCTCTTATTTACCAGGGAACCTCTAGAGATCTCCAAGATACCTGGCTAGAGGATTTTAATCACTCATCTGACCATGCATACTTCGCAACTTCAGAAAAAGGGTAGACAAACGAGGATCTTGGGTTGAAATGGCTCGAGATATTTGACCGGCATACAAAGGAGAAAACAGGCAAATCAAGGCAGCTCTTACTCTTCGATGGTCATTCGAGTCATGCAAACCCCCGGTTTATCGACTATTGCGACAAGAACAGGATTTTACTGGTGGTCTTGCCTCCACATTCAACCCACCGCCTGCAGCCACTTGATGTTGGCATTTTCTCGTCTCTTGCGCATGCATACTTACAGGAGATGGATCAGCTAATTCAATAGAGCTGTGGATTCTCTCGCCTGACAAAACGAAACTTCTGGCGACTTTTTGCAGCGGCCTGGGAGCGCTCGGTCACCGTTTCGAGCATCAAATCGGCCTTTTCAGCCCCGGAATCTTCCCTCTGGAACCTGAAAATGTCCTAGACTCGATAAAAGCAAAGACTCCGTCTCCGCAAAACAGCGACAATAATTTGAAGAGGAAGACACCGGGGTCTGTGAGAGGAGTCCGTCGGCTGGCCAAAGAAATCCACAAGGAACAAGCTGTGCACATAGCCAAAATAGGAGAAATTATCCGAGCATGTGGAAAGCTCGCAATGCAGAATGAAATTCTCATGCATGAAAATACTGGGTTGCGTGCAGCACTTGTGGGAGGGAAGAAGAAGCGAAAGAGAGGGAAAGGTATGGGGCTGCTCAACAAAGAACGGCCTGGAGAAGCGCAGTTCTTTTCGCCAGAGAAAGTTGCAGCAGCCAGGCAGCGAGCGGAGGAGATTAAGATTGTGAGACGATTGAAAAAGTCTCTTGTGGAGGAAAAGACGATCCAACAGGCGCGACAGAAGGAGAAGGCACGGGCAAAGATGGAAAAGACACGAGAACGAGGAAAAGAAACAAGCCAAAATTGGAGAGCGCGAGCACCATGCAAAGCAGAGGGAAAAACGAAAAGCTGAAAAACTTATGTTGAAACAAATTCAGCTTGAAAAAACGGCTCAATTAGCTGCCGAGCGAGAGACTCGGAGAAAGCGGGGCGGGGAAGATCTAAGAAAACCACGCGTGAAAAGGCGCAAGATCACCAATGCAGGAACGAGCAGAGTCACCTGAACAAGCGACTCAAAAGCAGAAACAGACTTCGAAGAATTGGCTTACGGCAGCAAATTCGTCTGCAGAGGTATGTGGACCAGGTCGCAGTAGATCAAACCAGGAGGGGCAGTCATAGTGGTTAACGTCTCTGGTCTCGTTTCTGCTGCTTGCCAGTTGAGCTTATTTGCTTCCTCGTACTTTCCCTGTGAATAAAGTGCTATTGCCAAAGAGAACATGCTCGTTGATGTAGCCAAATGCTCGGTCCTGAGCTTCTTCTCCAGCTAGAATAGTTTGGGTGCATGATGAGGAGAAGGGCGCTTAGTACGTGTCCGTTTTTGGTTTGCTCTCTTGAAACAGCGCAGCGTCTCTAGTCCCCATGGCGCGGTCTATGTGGAATCACCAGCAAGATTGAGGAGCAGGACGTACGCCGGACAGAGTCTTAGAGTAATGTTCACGACAGGCCAGAGCATATACTTAATTTGGGAACAGATCTCTCTTCTACATTTCCAGATGGCCTCCACGCTCTAGTAACCCGATGGACTCCGTGTTGCCTGTATCAGAGCGCCGAGTAGCCTGAAAGGCTTGGATTGGATGGACAATTCGGCGTGTTATAATGTCGTACCAAAATCTGAGAGTGCATACTAGCTGAGTAGATATGCATGTTTGACTCTTGTTAGCTTGTGTAATACGAAGAGGGGAGGCATACGAGAAAGATCCTATTGTGAAGGTGATTGTTTAGCGTGGTAGGCTGTAGATAAAGGAACAACCCTCCGCACAACTCGCATAGCGCTGCAAGAGTATTTGTAGCAGAAATGACTCTTAAGAAGTTTAGATATTGTTGGTTCAAGGGATGGGCTCCCGAATTCTTGTGTCGTCGGAATCGCGAATAGGAAAGATAGGTAGATAGTATTGGGCTGATAGTAAGGACGAAAAGAAGGAATAGATATATAAATCCGGTGTTAAGTCTGTTATACGTCAGTATACTTGATAAAAAAATATTAAAAGGCTTACTTGTAGTGGTAGAAGAAAACGCCTACTGTATCCACTACAAGGATAGCAACGTGTGGCAGCAGCGTAGTCTAAGTAAAAAAGCGCAGAGCTCGAAGAAAGCGGGCAAGCTGTCTGCATTAGCAAGCGATAATGTATTGGTAGATCGGCTCACAATTGTGTAGACGATAGATTGGAGAGCACATGCAACTGCTAGATCCACCCAGTCCAACTGAATAGAAGGGCTGAATGTCATAGCGAGTGTGACTATTGCGAATATAGTTAAGGCAATCGCAAAAAAAAAAAAACTGGCAAAGACAGCAATAGCCAACTTCCAGAGGCTCTGCGCTCGAGTCTCTTGAAGAAGAAGCCAAAGACCCGGCATTACTCCACAGGAAAGGCAGATGATGTATCCGATAACAGGATCGCGGTTCATTTTGAAGAGAATGAGCTGTGGAGCGATATCTGGCCGACGGTGGCTGGCTCTTCTTTATTCGATTCCTTCGATAGCAAGCTTGCTAGACCACTATTGGTGTTCCAGAGGGAGTTACTGATGGGTGATTCATGCTGATCATTCAATACGCCTAGATCAAGTTGCATCCCAGCTTACCTTAGGCGGGAATAGATTGCATGCAGGTGCTCGCCTTCGTTCACGAGAACCTTGCTTTGAAATTGATGCTGACACGTACCTGATGTGGTGCAATGTCCGGGAGAAGCTGGCCTAGTCACGACTCCTCGTAGGTGACGATAGTGCCCTTCAAAGCACCTACTGATACGAACCCTTGTGCGGACACTGCATTGACCATCGCTTGTTAGACTTTGAGGCGTAGCTGACATGAAGGAGGTATGAAAAACCGCCGGCCCTGCATAAGTCTGCCTTGCTTTGGTACAAAAAGGACAAGGAATAACGGGTTAGTGGAGCATCGTAGGCACTGCAGACACCTATAAGATGAGCCTTTTTCTTTTTGCGCCAGCCGTGCCATCACCCACCCCCCTTAACGTCATGGGCATGTCCGAGTGGCATGTGAGTGCGTAACAGAGGATGAGTGACGCGTGATATAGGCTTTACCTGCCGAAAGTAGAAGTGTGCCTCGAGCTTGCGTGGTGGCTGAGTAGCAAAAAAACAGATATAAGAGGCTGGCTTGGCGCAACGAGAGCATCCAACTTACCTCCTCATTTTATCTATGCCAACCTATGAAACCTCTCGCAATGAGCTTGTCGCAAGCCTCGAACAGTTTGACCATTGACGATCTGTCTATGAATCGGCACACGACAAAATGTGTTGAAGATAAGGTGAGCAGTGCTTGCCAAATAGTATAGACTAGCAATTCTGACTTAAGCATCGCCGATATCCAACTCAAAACCCTTAAACGGCAGTGCGGCTTTGTCGCCCCGGAATGTCGCAGAGGAATCTTGTGGAACGAAGCGACGGCGGTCTACAGAGAAGGACTTATAAGGGGAAAGTCTTGACCCAGGAGAAGGTACTGCCAGAGAAGTGAGCTGCTACGCATCTATTTGAAAAACAAAGCCGCTAACGTATGTTGGGGCCAAAAGCCGCAAGCTGCATTCTGTATTTGATTCCTTGAAGGAATCTGTGGCCGCAGCTGATCGTAATGTTATGGATCATAGAATTTTGCAAGTCAAATTCAAGCTTGATATGGTACACTGCGCTGAGGAAGAGAGTTCAAAAGGGTCAAACGAATCCGATCCTCAGACGATTGGAAACTGTAAGAGATATATTGATGGGTATATGAACTACTGGGGATTAAGAATCAGAGGGACCCTTAGAGCGGCAAAGCAGAGTAAACTTGATACTGAGTCAATGATTGATGTCGAGGTTACGACGCACACTATCTTTCACTTTTATTGGGCGAGAAGATCTGCTTATTGAGCTGGTCCAGAAGACGGGGACTTCAGTGATACCCCAGTATGTCTGTGAACTACTTCAGGTGCAAGAGAGAAACTGCAAGGTGTGCCATTCACGCAAAAACGGTTTCTGATTTTCGTCTTCAACGTTCTACAACGAAACGAACGTCAACATCAGGAACATCCGTGGAAACAGCATTCCGCTCTAGCGATTCGGGAGGCCCGCTTGATCCACTCTAGTTGAAATTGGCGGTGCCAGCGGCGAAGTAGATCCCACCTATTCTGATTCATCTCCAACCCTTGCGTCTCAGTTTTTATGCGTGTTGGATGTAGGAGTAGACCAGCATGTCAGTATATTACCATACTTACTGCGCTCCTGCCATCGTGATGTGTCTTCGTAGTGCCATCTACTTGAGAATCGTGAATGGTTCTCGCTGCTGGTAGATACAAATCTCGCGCTTGGAACGTGGACCAAACATTGGGCTGAATCAACATGCTCATGCGTCGCTCCAAGAGAGACATTTACACTGGAACTTCGTCTCCCTAGACTTTGCCCTGAACCGATTTATGCTGCCAGGTTGTCATTTTAGCACTATGTCGCGGTCACTGCCACAGGAGAGTATCATGCGGTAGGCCCCGATATGCCGGCTACTTAGCTTTCCCGAATCCTCGAAAACTATCTAACCACTTTAGTCACCTACTCTTAACAAATTTTGAGTCCCAGCTGGAGGAAAGCTAATTACATGGCGCTGCCGCAGACCATACCGCAAGAGCATTTCCCCAGGTCCGTTATGAGTAATTAGACCTTATCTGTTCACTAAAGACCGTGGACAGGGGTATACAGAAATGCAATGAGGACCTTTGAAAGGCTCTGAGAAGATTGGACAGGCTCTCTTGATGAGATCGCTGCGAACACAGTACGCGACGTAGAACAGAGTGCCTAGTTGGACATTCAATCCTTGGATGATGAAATATGGAGCATCTATCACGAAATAGAAAAGTGGCTTAAAAGGTTTGGCAGAGAAGAAGAATCCGTTTCTGCATGGGAGAGATGACGGTTGCACTTGAAACTATATCTTCTTCATGTTCTTGACGTGAAAGGATCAATAAGAGATTGATATTGAAGGAGGCTGAGAGGACAACCACGCAGTTCCAATATATTTACGTTGATTTGGTCGAACGCGTACGTTTCTTGAAGTACAAAACATAGTTATCGGTCCATCACCCCATGAAACACGGACGTCGTTCCGAACTAAACATGGCGGCCAGGGAGCTAGGTAGGAGCTACACATGAACTAGCATATACGCTCATAACTCCATCACGGCGCCAGATTAAGGCAGATTGGCTAGGGCGAGGATGTCAAGGACGCTAAAAGCTCTAAATAAACCTTTCCAAGAAACTGTAAAACATTCAATTCACATCTTCTATTCTATTGCATTTAGTAGTTGCTCGTCTACTCTTTGAGATTTCTGCTCTTTGGACTCTTTTTGGGCAGACTAGATCCAACCTGTAATCTAAGCGCTCATTGGCTACATTTGACATGGACATTGTTCCATCTCCTCCTTCGTTAAATTGGTACACTTTTCGCCATAAAGCGCAAGGTTCCCATCCTTCCTCTTCGAAGATCTGTCGATATCTGGATCGACTGACCCAAGCATCAGTTTGAGACCGAAGAAAGACCCAGGGCCGCGATCTAAGAATCGATCAATGTCTAAATGCATATGATCGATGATATCCATCCCTCCTCTCTTATCATCGTCAAGTTTTTGCCATTGATAGCCATTTTTCCCCCTGGCTGTGCCGAGTGACACAAGCATAATCGTATAACGATCCTGTCGAACGGTTTTCCCATCCTCTTCAACCAGCTTGGCTAGGGGAATGCACGTTGCAGCCATGTACTTCTGAATATTGTTGAAAATACTGCTAGGTATTTCGTCTGGGAGAACGTGAACTGCAACAGTCGGCACGGATCCTTCGGGGGCATCTAGACTAGTATAGGCGGCTCGAGCTTGGAGAAAGAATTGGGCCTGAAGTTTGGAGATACCTTCCGCCTCGATATCCGGCGCTTTTCCAAAGATCTGCGTCTTGTTTGCTAAAAATTTGTCGAGTTTCCATCCTCGGTTAAACCTAGACAAGGCTGCAACAAGCTCCGGCTCGATTAGACTCTTAGCGTCCGCATCGTCTAATCCTTTGCTGTTTCGAATCTTCTCAACCACATCGTGAATCTCTTGTTCACTTGATTTAAGCGTCTTCCTTCGTTGCCGGGAGTGCTCGTCTACCCCGGCGGTAGGAAGGGCAAGAACGTCGGGGGTGCGGTCATCCCACATCCGGATCAATTCTGATTTTGAGTCTGTAGCCAGCATATCCTTACAAAACTGTTTTTCTCTCTCAGCACCAGCATCAGATTCTTCCTCCGAGAGATAGTCCAAGCACTTGACCCAGACGGTCAGCCGATGGATTTCCGCATACAGTTGTATGCTTTCTAGGATCAAGTCCTGTGCTATTTGTTGTTGCTTGCTCAAGAGATTGTTATTGTTGACGTAGACTGTATATTTGAAGGCGCGTGATTTCTCCCCGTCAAGCTCCCATTGCCTCAAAACCTGGCAAGACATATTGTGTTCGATCAAATAGGCCGGAGGTTTTATCTTGGACGGTATATAGCTGGTCTTAGCTGTGTCGATTCGATTACTATCGCGATGATTTTTCCTTGTTTCAGGGCTGGTCGTGGAGGAAGGGAAGATTTGGCCAGATATGGGGGAGCTCTTTTGAGCATCACCGCCTTGGGATTTGGAGGAGCAGCAACCCATTGCAGTCTCGAAGGCGAGGTCGATATAGATCTGGAGTGGGATGTGAATTTGGTATAGATGTTGTGTACGAGATTGGTGCTGCAGAACTTGGGTTTGATATGAAGCGTCCCTGCGAAAAGAATGAAGAAATTAGAGGAGCCAGAGGGCAACGGATGGACATATATATCCAAAGAACTTCCGCATTCTCTAACTGAGTAGGGACCAAGGCAGAACGCAAGGCACTATAAGCTGAACATTGCCGCTTTGTTGTCTCAGTCTTAGGCCGGCTGTATCTAGCTAAGCGATTTTGAGAGTACTGCATAACGACTTTTTCAATAGCGTCCCAGTTCTGCACCACCTTCGGTCCGCGGAACTTATGCGGATGACGTGTCCATATCCTCGCACAGCATCGCAAGGCTGAATGCCGTACAGAGGGCCATGATTAGGTTTGCACTAATATGGATGCCTGGTTTGGGCTTGAGCATTTGTAGGGTCCGAGAGAGGGTAAATCCCGAAGGATGGCATAGGCTCGACTCTCAGATCAGGATAAGAGCGATATACTAGGCGACCAGTATATTCCTCTTCATATCTGCTAAACAGTAAACGCTGACGACTGGATATGCACAGCCCGCCTCGTAACATGATGGTAACTAGCGCTTTTCGGAACATGCAGCGAATTGACAGCCTGAGAGTACATATGCCAAGCTGTATTAGTGTCAGGAGTCTCTTCCCAGCACTTATGCAAGAAGGCTGTGCACAAAGTTCAAAGAGATTAGGCACGATTGAGGTATGGTAGTTGACTAACTGTTGTAACTACTTATTCAGTTAATTAGTCATAACCTATACTGAAATGTCCTGCAGTATATCCTTCTTTCGGGCCTAGTCCATGCTCTCGACAACTTTGTGATACATTCTTCTCCAATGGCGATGAACAACAGACTCCTTCGTGGCATCTACAAGCCCCCACATTCGCGTGATTAAACTCTGCATCTCCTGTGTACAAGGTTTATTCGGCTGAAAGGAATGTCAACGCTAGATACTAGTTACTCTACAAGGAAGCAATACATACCAGACATAAGCTGCGTATACGAAGAGCAAGAGGCAGTGCAACATCAACTAACGACATGGGTTCTTCGCTAGCTAGCGTTTTGTCTGAAAGCGATACTCGCAAGAGATAATTTGCCAGTCTCTCAACGTCTGGCCGTTCCTTGGAGAGAAAGTCTGAGAAGCTAGCCCAGTTTTGGCGCAACAGCTTTTGACTTAGGCTGACAGCTAGCCGTGTTATGGGAGAGCAATGCATTACCCTGTAGAGATGAAGACACATTTTGCCGTCTTTCTGAATCATGACTGCTATTTGAACAACCTTATAGGCTATTTTTACCCACTTTTCCCAATGCTCTTGTTCTATTTCAGCTCTCGGGGGCAATGGAAGAAATCCTTGTAGAAATTCATCTAGAAATTCATCTACAGTGTAGGCTGTGTAGAACAGTGGTTGGCTAACAAGTCAAATTGTAGGGTCGTACGTGGCTATTGTACCCCTAGTGACGTATCCCTTGCAAAGGCGCAGTAGGCTATGTATGCTGGTTTCTCCACGCGCCCAAATCAGGGCCAGAGACTGAGACGAGCAAGACGGGCCTAGTGTTGGCGTTTCGTTCAACCGTTATCAATACCAAACGTCTGTAAAATTCTTAGATCATATTCGTTTGTAATGAGTCTACTCAGCCATTACCCCAAAATGTGAATCACTCTTAGCTATAGTCCTAAGACAGGGTTGTAAAGCCATTACAGCTTAGTAGCGAGAAAGTACAAGCGATGGCATAGCTTAAAACTATAATCAATGTAACAAATGGAGAACTACAACGTATTATATCCCGGCCGACGCTTAGACTGAAAGAGTCTCGCGTATAATGAAACGAAGAATTATGAAAGCGACAGAGGCGGAAGCCGAACCTGAGCACTACTGTATCGCAATGATCCGACGCTTTGACACCGAGTGAGGAGGAGCTGGTGGCGGAAACAAAAAAAAGGCTGACGCGCTACGTTGGTGGGTTCGGCACCCTTCCTGGCAACCATCGCCATCCCCTCCCTCGCGGCGGTGAGCACGGCAGATCGAATTCCAGTCGTACTGTACCCTTGATTCAAACTGCTGTACCCACGAGCCCATTCATATGCACATCGGCAAGTAGGGTTCCTTAGCTAGTGGCGGCTGTATGGGGTCGGAGCAGCCAGCAATGGGTGAAGGCTTGAAGGCTTACATTTCGTTCATATGGACCGTCATAGATACTTGCAATAGCTCCGCTGACGATGGTTCGGATTGGCCTTTCAGGTATTGCAGTATCTGACACATCTTCTGCCATCTTTTGTTGTCCTCCTGTCGATTCTGGGCCATCTGGGTAATCAGTTCCTGGAGCAAGCTGGCTGTCCGATCCCTGGTGCAGTTCCCTGGGGCACGGTTTCCGGCGTCCGTTTCCTTTTTTTTGGATCTCTGCTGGTTGGGTTAGTCGGTGTACACACACTGCTGACGGCGCAGGGCCTGGGTACCTTGTGGATAGGGCTTCGCGCTACCTTTTGCTTAGGCGCCGTCGGAGGAGAATGGTAAGCTTTGCAACCCAAAGTCATTGGTAGCGAGTAGATCCATGGTCGGATAGGAGGCGATGAATGGGTCTTCGGCATCGGCAGTGAAACGCTGGAAGTGGGTCATGCTTCGAAGGGGAGAACGATGATAGAAAGATGTGTATGCATCGAATCTCGCTGGTAGTCTCCGGGAATGATGAGCTGTTATGAACGGCAGACAGCAGAGAAGGGAAAAACTACGCTATTGGGAGAAGTACCCGTCTGTTGAGCGCGTCGAATATTATAGTGACTACTAGAGGACGAATGATCACATGTTCATTTTATTGCGAGGGGGCTGCTGAGAATATAGTAAGTCGCTCGTCTTCAGGATAGCGAGCTACTTTGCTATAGTATGGTGAGTCACTTGAGGACAACTAAGAAGGACGCTTGGTTGAATCATAGTCTCCTATGGTTCAAAGCAAGGTGAGCCACTTGATTGTAGTATGGTGGGCCATTTGATTGTCGTATGGTGAGTCACTCGGTTGAGCAAGGTGCGTCACTTGGATGTAGCATTGTGAGTAGTAGAATCACAGCACAGCAAGTCATCCAGTCCGAATTCAGTAATCGAACCTAACGGATCATCGTACAACGTTTCTGGCGGATATGACAGGACGATTTATTCGGTGATTCGCTGAGATCTGGCTGTAGTGATTAGCAATCGATCCTGCATAAGACGGCCATAAACCACGACCAGATGGCGCCTCCGAGCTACGTGCCGCCATCCAGCCAAGTGAACGGCATTTCTGCTGTGAAGTGACACACCTTGCTACAACCGAAGGGCTTATTCTTTGGCCGAGTCAATCATCCCCTAGAGAAAACCTATTACATCTTCAGCAGCTTACCTCTAGCGGAAAATGTGCGGCAAGCGAGAATCTCGCCTTTGCGAGCGTAGCGCCGCACTAAAGCCAACCGAAACAAAACTCTTCCGCTGATGTTACCCGAAAAAGCGGGTCACGATTTGAATTTCTATGGACGTGCTACTCACCGAACATAGCCATTTTCGGCTTCTTTTTCAGCGCTTCTATCTTTTCTCGATTCCATTGGTTATTAGACGTTTTGCACACGGACTTTGGAAAGTAGCAGCTTACCGTCTCGATATGGCAGTTTGGATGTTCTTTATGGGAAAGCCGAAGACTACACACTCTTCGCGCTTGCCGCCATTGCAAAGTTGCTAAGCTGCTAATGACAGACAAGGAGAGGAGTGTTTTGGGATGATGACGTAGTTTATCTAGCATAGCGAGCCATTCGGCTATAGTACAGTGAGCCATTCGGCTACGATGTGGTAAGCAACTCCGCAAGCATGGTGCGCCCCTCGGTTACAACATGATGTGCCTGCATTAGCCTCTCTGATTTCCAGGCAGCAACCCAGAACGGTGGGATGATTGACTTGACACAGCTCGGGTCAGCCTCGGTACTGTTGTGACGTATTCAATGTCCTGTTCTCTTGTATTTCCATGGCATTTGCTGCAACCGTCTTCCGTGGAGATTAAAGAGTCCTGCGCTGGCTGTGGCTTCAAGAGCCTAAAGCTTTCTGGAAAAAGCGCACATTACGCAAGACTGCGGATATCGTGGGGTGGAAGTTGAGCGATGTGCGAAA
>JAMAHW010000165.1:0-33306 GCA_023627715.1 Periconia sp. R9002 | reverse complement strand
GTAGCCTATGTAAGGCGGTACTTTATGTTGCCACCACCTACAGGATGATAGCCGACCTGCACCGGCCTAGACCTTGCCCTGGGGGCAATATTCTCTGCACCGTACAGTGTTGGTGATGCAAGCATTGTAGTATTCAGCGCATGTTGAAGTTGGATGTAAGTCATAGTTGGGGATCATGTGTACGACGCTAGCGTTGTTATCGATAAAGAAGCTAAGGTGAGCCCGCTTATCTTATCCTCTCAGAGCTTAGATCACTGATGTACACTGGCCGTTAGTTTAACTGGTTGCGTTGCCAGAGCAATGATCGTTTCCCACTGGCTGCGCTCACGTCCAGCAACTAATCCTCCACCACCCCAGCACTCTTGCATCGCGGTCGACATCGACATCGACCATGTCTTTAACTTTAACTTCACCTGGTCCATCATCTTCGCTCGATCGGATCCAAAACTGGCTGCAAAACACCCCCCCAACAACCCCCCCACTAACAGCAGGGTGCTCGCAAAAACGGCCGCATGATGCTGATATGTCGCGCACCTCGAGCCCCAAACGCCAACGCGTTGATACCGACGATGTGCTACCGACCCAAAGTGTATCGCAGGTAGGAAGTATAAGCATAGTGGATCTGTCTGACCGTACCACCTTCAACGCGCCACAGAGCTCGAAAAGGAGTTCAAGTCCTACGCGCCATCTTACCGAATTGCGCACTGCTACGCCCTCCATTTCTCTGAGTCCCTTCAATCAAGTGAAGCAACCGCCTCCGGTCGATGTCGCTGCACGTCTGAACAATCTTCGTGGCCGATTGAGCCGTCGTGAAGGCCTCGAGATCGGCTATATACCGGCGGGTCTACGGGAAGCTATCGAGACGGATGCACTCTTTGCACCGTCTCTTGCTATGGATCCCATCGACTCAGAAGCATACGACCACAAAGACGTACGGCCTGTCACTCATCCGTCCTTATTGGATGCGCTAGACCGTGTCAGGAACATTTTTCAAGACGCCTGCCACTGTACCGAATTTGGGCGTGACGAGAACGCCTGGTGCTACCGCGTTATCTGGCCCTTGATCGAGCTTGCTATGAAGCTTCACGAGAATTCGAAGTTCAAACTTGAGAGCGTGTATGCCGTCCCTTCAGCCTTAGCTCACAAGAACCTTTTATTTATTCGCTCATCAACCTTGTTAGGCAATCGCAAAACATTCAACCTCCCTATCTCTCCACTATCCCCGAACCTACACCAGCATCGCCTAACAGAAGAATCGCGCTTACACGCAAAACCGACTTCTGCTTCTCATACTCATGTTTCGATTCCCGCTTTTCTGAGATTTACACACAATTGGGGATAGCGAAAGCTCCTGTCATATCGCACACGTCAGATAATTGCACTCAGCGCCTAGGGCTTTTCTCCGGTATTGAAGTCAAGCCAGAAAATGGTGATTCTAAGGAGGCAGAGCTACAGATCAGCATATGGATGGCAGCAAGCTTGCGGAAGAAAATGGAGCTAGCGCGTTTGGCATTCCCTATGTCCGACCCGCAGCTAACTTTGGATGACGCAGTAGAAAGTGGAACTCCTCCTACTGACGAGATCATCCCTAACGTTCAACTCCTCCACCTCCTCGAACCTGCACTCACTATTATTGGCAACGAGCACAAAGTCTACTACGCATACCCTTCCAGTACCAAAGGCGATATCAAAGTGCTCGGACCTGACGAAAAATTCGCCCATCTGACGACGCGTTCAGTGCAGGGAATCTTCAAGCTCGCTCGATTCTATGGGCGGGTGTTAGAATGGGGATTTGATAGACAGGCTGTCACAGATATACATAAAGGGCTGTGGGGAGGTTTCCTAGGTCCAGTATTGGAGAAGCTTGGAAACGGTGAATGATAGCTGCAATGGACAATGTCAGCCCCCAAAAAACACTGTGACATTAAGCAGGAGAATACTTTGTGGAGCCTAAACGAAATTCCAGCGTTAGGGGTAGGACCGCCTAGCTGTGTACCTTGTAGAAAGCGATGCAACAAGCACTTCTATGGCTGCCAAGCCTGATGACGTAGTTGCCAGCACCGTTTCGGCACAGGAGCTTTTGTGGATCCCAGCTGTCCATTTTTGGCTCCCGCTGCAGGTCTGACAACGAATCCCAATGTGGCTCCCCAGTAACAGATCTAGCGTGTAGTGGAGAGCCTGTAGAAGCTCTTACCACACCTTGTACCAACAACAACCGCTATCCTTATGTGTAGGGTATCATCTTCCTTTGCAAGTAGTCATACTCCGCTTCTCCACGAAACCCAAAAAACTGTTGCCATCAGCGCAAGGGTGTGGCAGGTGCGGGTCGGCCGCAATCCTTGCTGTAGATGGCAAAGTGATTCAGGCTTAAGGCGGCGTGCGTAACGAGACGAAGCGAAACTCGGATAAATATACTTCCACTCCTGAATACACGGCTAATCTCAGCTGCCAGCTTCAGTGGGGCTTTCTTCACCTTACAATCCTCACTGAAGCAGACTTACCTCCGGTATATTCATCAAGTCTGACACTCTTACTTAAAACCATAATCGCGGTGCAGCCTCCAGTCGTCTGCATATATACTAGCAGCAACAAGGTCACTATATCAACCCCTGCTGTCGTGAGCCTCTGCATACACGCCACATTCTGAAACGGCAATAAGTGTTGAACACATAAAGTTAGGACAACCAAATGTTCGAAAAGCTCACTTTGAGACGTAAAGAAAACGAGGTAGTCAATCAAGGATTCGAGTTCTACCATCAGAAGAAGTACGGTGAGGCTGAGGTACGGTTCCAGCAAGTAGCCGACAGGCGAGAGAGAGTGCTCGGCAGAGATCATAAAGACACGCTTGAGATGAAATGGTGGATTACAAGGGTACTATTGAAGCAAAAAAGATATAGTGAGGCTGAAGCCCAGCTCTATCGGATAGCAGATGAGCAAGAGAGGCTACTTGGCAGAGACCATCGAGGCACACTCGAAAGTAAGCTAGGATTGTGGTCCGCACTTTACCATCAAAAAAGATACAGTGAGGCTGAGGTATACGTCCGAGAGGTGGTAAGCGTGCGAGAGAAGACACTTGGCAAAGAAAATAAGAAAACAATCGACAGCAATTACGGATTAGGTCTCGCATTGTCCGGTCAGAAAAAGTACAGTGAGGCCGAGGAGCAGTTTCAAAAGGTAGTGGATTGGAGTGAGGACCAACTTCTTACTGACTACGAAGACGACTTTGGGAGTCAGCATCAGCTTGGACTTGTACTATCTATGCAACGAAAGTACAATGAGGCTGAGGTCCAGCTTCAAAAAGCCGTAGATTGGCGAGAGGAAAGGTTTGGGGAAAACTCTGAAGCTACACATGAGAGCAAGCATGAGCTAGGACTTGTGCTTTATAAGCAGCAGAGGTACAATGAGGCTGAGGTGCAGCTGCAACAAACAGCAGACGGGCGAGAGAGAACACTCGGCAGGGACCATGAAGACACGCTCGACAGCAAGCACTGGTTAGGACACGCACTCTACGATCAGAAGAAGTACAGCGAGGCTGAAGTGCAGCTCCAACAAGCAGCAGACGGGCGAGAGAGAACACTCGGCAGGGACCATGAAGACACGCTTGCCACCCTAGGTCTGTTACACAAACTTAAGCTAGAGTCAAATGCGCCTTTATCTCTTCCGAGTAACAATGCTACTTGGCAGACCCCATCCGGTCGACTTGAGAGCTTTTTTTCCGTGGAGCGAGATAAGCGAGACCCGTATACTGATTCAGAAATTAATGAGATATCGTCGCTGTTGAACCTTTCCAGTCCCCAATGGGGCAACGTGCCGCGGACATATATCGTTTTTCGCACTATTGGCCACCTGGACCTCCTTCACGACGTTATTGAGCTCGGCTTTTCCGATTTCTGGTTTCCAGTCACTGAACAAAGTCTGCCTGGGTATTTAAGCCCAAGTGTCCGTGCAGCATTTGTCAATGCCCAGCAGATCGTGTTGACAAAGTCGATAGATCTAGAAAAAGGTGCAAACGGACAACACTGTCATTTTAAGCAAGGCGAGCCTCTTCCCTTTGAGCGCAAAGGAATTCTAGGCACTGGCGGATTTGGTCAGGTTGACAAAGTGCTTAGTACGGTTAGCTTTAAACAGTATGCAAGGAAGCAAGTCCCCCGGAGTGCAGCCTTCAGAGGCCCAGGAAAGGAACATATGAAGCAATTCATCGCTGAAATCCAGGTTTTGAAGCGGCTGAAGCACCATCACGTCGTGGAGTTTGTTGGGAGCTATACGGACACCAAATACATCGGCCTAATTATGTCACCGGTTGCTGAGATGGATCTAGGCGCTTATTTGAAGCGATGCGCCGCTCCTAGTCACCCCGAGCTGCGAACCTTCTTTGGCTGTCTAGCTACAGCACTTGAATTCTTGCACGAGCAAAAAGTGCGACACAAAGACATTAAGCCTGGTAATATTCTTGTAAACTATGGCAATGTTTTATTTGCGGACTTTGGCCTGTCTTTTGACTTTACAGATGCAAGTGGAAGCACTACTACTGGTATGACGTGGAAAAACCCCAAGATACTGCGCACCTGAAGTCGCTGAGTATGAAGCTCGGAACACTAGTTCTGACATCTGGAGCCTAGGCGTAGTCTTTCTAGAGATGGCTGCTGCTCTAAAGGGGAAGACCCTCCAAGATATGGATGAATTCTTTAGGCAGCACGGATCACAGCAGACGTATATCCGCACTAATATGGCTGCTTTGCCTATATTTGTCGCGTTGCTAGAGGGGACAGGGCAATCGTCGGACAACGTGGTATTGAGTTGGACTCAACAGATGCTATTCGCAGAGCATAAATCGCGTCTAACTGCATCTTCTCTAGTTGCGGCTATTATGGAGAGCAAAAGCGTGGGTTTCTGTGGGATATGCTGCGCATCTCCCGAAGAAGATTTTTCTGATTGAATAGATGAGTAAGGCACATATGGGATGTGCAAGGGGTTAATGTATTTCCAACGAAGCAACGTACCACTTAATAGGTTTATACGAGTGTCTTCACCTACGCTAAAGTACTGGGTCTGTAACTTAAATGCTAGTAGACTACAACTAGTCCGCTCCTACTTTATAGAACAAAGCTACTTTCTACTGCGGCACTTTTAGCTAGCTATAAGAACAGACGCTGCTTTTAGCTTCTTGCAGTTTGCCACCACCCGCTACGAGGATGGCCGACCCGCTCCTGCCCTGACCTTGTCGAGGAGACATTGAGGTTTTTAAAAATGTAAGAAGAGGAATGAGGTGGGCTGGGAAGCTGCAAGCGTTTGTGGAGCTAAGCCGCGTTCGGCCTGATTCCCAGTTCAGGATGTAAGAAAGCTATGCCATCTTCTGGACAGTCCTATTTTACCAAGGGAGCGAACCGTAGGTTCCTCCATGCGTTATCCAGCTTTGAGTTTCGATCATGAGTTACCCTTGAACATGAAGTTAATAGCCGCCATTAGCACAATGTCCGCACCATCCACAGTCTTTATCACACAGCGCTCAGTCTTGATCATCGTCCCAACCTGCCTGACTGGTCTTCGTCCAATTGTTCTCATCACTCCTATCGTCAAAGTCTTGGCCATCGATGTCATTGTGGTGTATGTAGGTCATTCAGGTTGATCTTTTACTGTGTTGCGCATTGCACCCCCTCGGGGTCGGGTTCTCGGCGAAGCTTACGCAATAACTTATTCCATGGCTTATTTCTCTTTGCTTCGATAGCTTCTCGTCGAGCCCGATACTCGCTCAGTCCTACTGTCACTCTGGCTTTCCAAGCGTCCTCCCGAGCCCGATTCGCCCTTTGCTCTTCGTCCGTCTTTTATTTTACAGATTCCCTTCATTGCTCCTTCCTCCATGACAAATATCGTTGTGTCTTTGCTGAGTGCCAACCATTCCTCGTTTTCGACGGCGTATGCGTGGCCGGTCTCGGTGATCGCCCCTTGAATGAATATAGCGCCACGGTATAAGAACACCAGGCAATCGCGAAGACAGGGCAAACTGACTTGCATGTAAAGTGTTTTGGGAGGCATGTCTTCAGCGCGGCTGGGGATGTAATGGATTTCGTCGACCGGCTCCGATCGTTGGAACTGTGCGCTTAAGTTGTTAGAGGTTACGCTCCGTCCTGTTCGCAAAAATATGAATCCTTGACGTACCTCCTCCTTTACAATTGCCCGCAGTAGCTGTACATCCTCCAAGTCTACAGAAGCCCAGAAGTCATTGCCTCTGGGACCTGTAATCTTTCGTGTAACCGGCATGCTTGAAATTAGGCAGTGAACAGCAGCCGCGACACCTTATGGCCTAGTTGACAAGCTTGCCGTATCCCAGAAATTGCTGTTTTCCAGCTTGGGCTCGGTTAAGTGAGATGCGTTGGAGGCATTGATGCTCTGATGCGGGGTTGTGGCTTTAGGTTACACAGCACACCTCATTGGTGAAGGAGCTTCCCTAAGGAAAGTGGCAAAATCTATTGAAGCCTCTGCTGTACTCTACACATAAATACTAGTACGACACTTTCCCATTTTTGGGGCAAATTGTATCTCCTTTAAAAATATCGCTTTCAGCGCAAGATCTGGGCAGGAGAGGGAAGGCCATCTTTTCTGCCAGCAGTGGCAATTCAAAGTACCACCTTACGTAGGCTACGCGTTGTGCTACTTGGTCAGCATAAGGCCGCATCCTTACTATGCCATTTTCGCACAATATCCAGCTTGCTGCTTTACGGACGAACAAGTTACTATGCGACTAGTAATAATTTTGCAACGTGGCTTCTTCTTTGCAGGGGCTACAATATTTATGTAAAGATACAGGTAAACTGTATAGAGCAGCTCTGCTTCGCTTCACCGAATTCCTTGGCCGCCCTAGGCGAGTGGGAAAACAAGGAGCAGTATTTGCTAGAAAACACTGTGGCTGTGTCGCACAGCCACCTGAAGTAGCAGCAGCTTAGCCTGCCTAACACCTTTAAGAGCCCCACCTCCCGCTGTCTTACTCTTCAAAGCCGTTTGCCTCTACGCTCTCGCAACAATGAGACTTCTTCATTTTGATCAGGCTGGAAGACTCCTCTCAACAGACTTCAGCGGCAAGATTATCCCACCATATGCCATTCTGTCGCACAGATGGGGGGTCTCGGAAGTCCTTTTCGTCGACATCGCAAACGAGAGCTATGAAGAAAAAGAAGGGTACCGAAAAATCGAGTTCTGCGCCGAGCAGGCTGCTAAGGATCAGCTACAATACTTCTGGATCGATACGTGTTGCATTGACAAATGGAACCTCAACGAGCTCTCAAAATCGATCAATTCGATGTTCCGTTGGTACAAGGATGCACGGAAATGCTATGTTTTCTTACCGGACGTTTCAGTATCTGCAGTCACAGCGACAGACCAACGGATGGATTGGGAGGCATCTTTCCGGGCGAGTGAGTGGTTTCGTCGGGGTTGGACACTCCAGGAACTTATTGCTCCAGAGTCAGTCGAGTTCTTCACCCGGGAGGGACAACGTATAGGCGACAAACGATCGCTTGAACAATTAATCCACGAAATTAGCAGTGTTCCAATTGAGGCGCTACAGGGGTGCTCTCTAGACAAGTTCACCATACTAGAGCGAATGGAGTGGACGAAGAACCGCGAAACAACGGAGGAAGAAGACATCGTGTACTGTCTCCTCGGCATTCTCAGTATCTCTATGCCTACGTCCTATGGCGAGGGACGCGAAAAAGCACGGATACGGCTCAAAGCCGAGATAAACAGCAGCGCGCCATTTATTGTCCCGTTTTCGCAAAATGACAACTTTGTCGGTCAGAAGTTGCAGCTTGCTGAACTGGAAGCGAAGCTCCTTGAGAGCAAGCAAGCTGCGACGGTGGCGATAGCAGGCCCTGGAGGAACAGGCAAGTCACAGCTCGCGCTCGAGCTTGCGTATAGAGTCAGACAACAGAACAAGAGCTGCTCCGTCTTCTGGATTGATGCGAGCAGCCTAGACGGAGTCGATCAATCATACGCAAATATTGCACGAAAACTCAAGATCCCTGGCTGGAACGATGAGAAGACAGACGTCAAGCAGATTGTAAAGCTACATCTAAGTAGGAAGGAAGCAGGCCAGACGTTTCTCATCTTCGATAATGCGGATACCGTCAACTTAAGTTCAAATGGAATGTCTGTAGGGCAGTACGGTAGCTTGGCGGACTATCTACCACTATCCGAACTCTGCTCTATCCTCTTTACAACCACAAACTATGATGTTGCTAGAACACTAGCGTCTCAAAACATTATAGAGCTACAGGAAATGGAACAAGATACGGCTCGACAGATGTTGGAGCAATACTTGAACACCCCAGTTTCAAGAAATGAACAGCAGCAAGCTGAGCTTTTGCTGCAAGAGTTGTCGCATCTCCCGCTAGCGATTGTTCATGCAGCAGCCTACATTAATACTACACACATCACGCTGCAGAACTACCGTATGCAGCTAGCCGAGCGAGATCAAGTAGACCTCGATAGTATTAGCGACATGCCGGAGAACAAGCTACAGGGATTCGACAGGAAGAGTCCTGTAGCTGCGACATTTCATCTTTCGATTGAGCAGATTTGCCGTGAAAGCCCCCTGGCAGCGGAGTACCTTTTTCTTGCAGCCTGCGTCAACCCAAAAGACATCTTGCTTGGGTTCCTAGGAGCACCTTCACCTCGTGAAAGAGAAGAGGCTATACGGATTACTGATAGCTACCAGCTTGTTACAAGGCGGCCTGCCGAGTCTGCAATTGATGTCCACCGATTAGTGCATGCTGCTCTGAGAGGATGGCTCTGGAAGCACGAAGCATTAGAGACATGGACCAAGAGAGCTATTGCACAAATATCTAGAGTGTTTCCAGAAAGCAGTCACGGTAATAGAAGCAAATGGAGACGGATGCTACCGCATGCGAAGTACACTTTGTCGCATAGTTCCCGAAACCAAGAAGATACAGAGGAGATGGGACTAATAAGAAAGTGTGCTGATGCATTGTTCAGTGACGGACAGTATAGAGAGTCGGAAGAGTTGTTTAAACAAGTGATGGAGACGAGCTCGAGGGTGTTTGGGTACGAACATCCCAACACGCTGATCAGCATGGGTAACCTCGCGTCGACGTACAGCAACCAGGGCCGGTGGAAGGAGGCCGAGGAGCTATTGGTACAGGTGATGGAGACAAGCTCGAGGGTGCTTGGGTACGAGCATCCCGATACACTGATCGGCATGGGCAACCTAGCGGCAATATATAGGAGCCAGGGCCGCTGGAAAGAGGCTGAAGAGCTGGCTATGCAGGTAATGGAGAAAAGAAAGAAGGTGCTTGGGAATGAGCATCCCTTGACGCTGACAAGCATGGCTAACCTCGCTTCGACGTACAAGAAGCAGGGCCGGTGGAAAAAGGCTGAAGAGTTGGAGGCGCAGGTGATGAAGATGAGCTTGAGGGTGCTTGGGGAGGAGAATCCCTCGACGCTGCACAGCATGGCCAACCTAGCGTCTACGTACATAGACCAACGCCGATGGAAGGAGGCCGAAGAGCTGAATATGCAAGTAATAGAGACGAGAAAGAAGGTGCTTGGGTACGAGCATCCTGACACATTGACTAGCATGGGCAATCTGGCGTCAACATACTGGGGCCAGGGCCGGTGGAAGGAGGCTGAAGAGCTTTTTGTACAAGTATTGGAAACGAGCTCGAGAGTGCTCGGGTATGAGCATCCTGACACGCTGGCCAGCATGGCCAACCTCGCATCCACATATAGGAACCAGGACCGATTGGGGGAGGCTGAGGAGCTGGACGTGCAAGTAATGGAGATATCCAAGAGGGTGCTTGGGCACGATCATCCTGACACACTGACTAATATGGGCAACCTGGCGTTGACGTACAGGAATCAGGGGAGATGGGAAGAGGCGGAGTCGTTGGAAGTGCAAGTGATAGAGACAAGAAAAACAGTATTTGAGGATGAGCATCCCTCGACGCTGGACAGCATGGCCAACCTAGCGTTAACATACAGGAGCCAGGGCCGGTTGAAGGAGGCCGAAGAGCTGGATATGCAAGTAATAGAGACGAGAAAGAAGGTGCTTGGGTACGAGCATCCTGACACATTGACTAGCATGGGCAATCTGGCGTCAACATACTGGGGCCAGGGCCGGTGGAAGGAGGCTGGAGAGCTACTTGTACAAGTAAAAGAGATACGCTCGAGGGTGCTTGGGGACGAGCATCCTGACATGCTAACCAGCATGGCTAACCTCGCATCAACATACTGGAACCAGGGCCGGTGGAAGGAGGCTGAGGAGCTGGACGTGCAAGTAATAGAGACGAGAAAGAGGGTGCTTGGCGTTGAGCATCCTGATACACTGAACAGCATGGCTGACCTGGCATTAACATACTGGAATCAGGGCTGGTGGAAGGAGGCTGAAGAGCTTTTTGTACAAGTAATAGAAACAAGGTCAAGAGTGCTTGGGGACGAGCATCCTGATACGCTAACTAGTATGGCTAACCTCGCATCCACATATAGGAACCAGGGCCGGTGGAATGAGACTGAAGAGCTGGAGGTGCAAGTAGTGGAGATGTTCAAGAAGGTGCTTGGAATGGAGCATCCTGACACGCTAACCAGCATGGCTAACCATGCATTTACGCTAAAAGCTCAGGGTTCTTTGAGCGACGCAATTTCGTTACTAGAGAATTGCTGTGAGCTGCAAATGGAAAGCCTAGGCCTCGAACACTATGACACTATATCGTCTCGCGAAGTGCTCACAGCATGGCGACTTGAGAGTATGCAAATTAGTGATCAGGGCAATGGGTAGTAAGAAAGGAACATAATACAGTAGATAGCTCGCCTTAAAAGCGGCGGGTTGCAAGTAGCACAAAAATAGCATAGTCGAATTGCAATAGCTTGCTGACAAATTCTCCTAAAGCTTGGCCTACGTGAAGTATACTTTGGATTGCCACCAGTTGAAAGGAGGATGGCCGACCCGCTCCTGCCCTGACCTTTGTGAGGGAGCAGATTCTGGAGGAAGTGGGTTGATTACAGTATAGCGCAAGCTTAGGTAGAATCTTAAAGCTGCGGTAATATGTATTTCCAATTATACGGAATAAGGCGCTGCACGCGAAAATTTGTTTCGGATTCATAAACCGTACGTGTGTTTGGGTAACTTTTGTATAGAAGACATTTGCGTCTGGTGTAGAGAAGGTCGTGGGGAGGGCGACACAAAATGCGCGGGGAGGGCGACACGTTCGTCCGAATGGAGTAGTGATCTACATGCGTTATCCCCTTTCGAGCGCGGGGTGCGCGCGCCTCGCGGCATCATATACTAGGGCTAGTTAACACGAATGAGGAGAAAGAAGTTAAACTAGCAATTCTAAGCCCTGTATACGGTAGCAACCACTATAGCGTACATAGCAAGGTAGAGAGGATGGTAGTAGAGAACGTAGGACAATAATCCTATCTAAGACTAGCGTAGTGGAAATAATTCACTCCAGGAATAGCGTGCAAAGTGGAAAAAACTAGGGTAGATGGGACAATAATCCGTTTACGGCATAGTAGGGCTTCGGTACGCTAAATCTAGCTTATCCGGTTATTCGTATAACGATTTGCCCATGTATGCGTCCGAGGTCAGGCTCAATATGGGTAAATAGACTAATCCTTATGGCCGGCGCTCAAAAGCGTGTATTATTCGTGCTCGACCAGTCCTCGATCGTTTCAGCAAATCGTATCACCCAAACCCGACCAGAACTACAGCCTATTGCAATAGTTGACCCTGCTACTCTTGACTGGAAAGGGCGATACTCTGGTGGTAACCAAATCAGGTTAATATCGTTTTGGACAATCCAGACGTTGTCAGTACTAATGCTATATCTATTCTGGCCGTAGTCGCTTGATAAGGTAACTTTAGTGGATAGGGCAGAGTTAATAAAAGATGAATCGAAAATAATATCGCCGGTATCTGACAAAAGTCGAGAGTAATAGTGTGGATCGAACTCAAGGTAATAAATAACACGGCCAACGTCGAGCGCCTGCAGGCAGGCGCCCGACTCGGCGTCCCAGAGCTTGACAGTTTTGTCGTCAGAGCCGGACGCCAGCCGGCGGCCGTCGGCCGAGATGGCCACGGAATTGACATAGTCGGAGTGGCCCTCGAGCGTCCGCAGGCAGTCGCCCGACTCGGCGTCCCAGAGCTTAACGGTGCTGTCGTGGGACCCGGACGCCAGCCGGCGGCCGTCGGCCGAGATGGCCACGGAACTGACCAAGGCGGAGTGGCCCTCGAGCGTCTGCAGGCAGGCGCCCGACTCGGCGTCCCAGAGCTTGACTGTATTTTTCTCAGAGTCGGACGCCACCCAACGACCGTCGGCCGAGATCGCCACGGAATAAACCGAGGAAGATCCCTCGAGCGTTTGCAGGCAAGCGCCCGATTCGGCGTCCCAGAGCTTGACAGTTTCATCGGAGGAGCCGGATGCCAGCTTATCGCCGTCGGCCGAGATCACCACAGAATTAACCCGATCAGAATGGCCTTTATATGTTTGCAGGCAGGCGCCCGACTCGGCGTCCCAGAGCTTGACAGTTTTATCGGAGGAGCCGGAGACTATATTACGGCCGTCGGTCGCGATCGCTATAGATTCAACCTCGTCAGAATGACTTTCGAGCGTCTGTAAACGAACGTCTGACTCCGCGTCCCAGAACCTGACCGTGCTATCGCAGGAGCCGGATACCAGCCGGCGGCCGTCGGTCGAAATCGCCACGGAATAGACCGAAGAAGAATGGCCCTCAAGCGTCTGCAGGCAAATGCCCGACTCGGCATCCCAGAGCCTAACGGTGTTGTCGTATGAGCCGGACGCCAGCCGGCGACCGTCGCTTGAGATCGCCACGGATCTGACCGAGGAAGAATGGCCTTCGACCGTCTGCAGGCAGGTACCCGACTCAGCGTCCCAAAGCTTGACCGTTGTATCGTTAGAGCCGGACGCTATTTTACGGCCGTCAGTTGAAATTGCCACGGAATAAACCCCTTGAGAGTGGCCCTTAAAGGTCTGCAAACAAACGCCCGACTTGGCGTCCCAGAGCTTGATTGTCCTGTCGTAAGAGCCAGACGCTATTTTACGGTCGTCGTTCGAAATTACGACGGAGTACACCCTTTTAGAATGGCCTTTAAACGTCTGCAGACAAACGCCTAATTCGGCGTCCCAGAGCTTAATTGTCCTATCGTTAGAGCCAGACGCTACCCAACGGTCGTTAGTCGAAATCGAAACGGATTGGACACTTCTAGAATGGCCCTCGAGTGTTTGCAGACAAACGCCCGATTCGGCGTCCCAGAATTTAACCGTAGTATCCTCGGAGCCAGACGCCACCCAAAGACTGTCTGTCGAAATCGCAACGGAATAAACCTTGTCAGAATGGCCCTCAAGTGTTTGCAGACAAACGCCCGATTCGGCGTCCCAGAATTTAACCGTAGTATCGTTGGAGCCAGACGCCACCCAACAGCTATTGGTAGAGATCGCTACGGAAGAGATAATAGAGGAATGGCCCTCAATCGTCTGCAAACAGGCGCTCCAATCTGTAGAAACCTTTGGTAGTAATTTTACGCAAGGTGGAGATTCTTCATGAAACAGCCTTTTGACTGAGCTATGAGTTGGGCTGAATATGAAGGCTGACATGTACGTTTGCAATGGAGCAATTTCGATGCCACCTTTCTGTAAAAGAAAAAAACGACGAGCATCTTTTACAAGGTTCCGCAGCTCTCCGGATTTACTGTTAATCTGTAATGTATTAGCCTCTTTGATGTATTGTTTATAATTAGACTCGAAAATAGATTTGCACGCTTACTAAAACGCTCTCCAGTTTTTGCATTGCTTTGACACCTTCTGGGATATTATGCATTAAGCCAAGAGCCTCAAGCCAATAGAGGTATTTGGTTTTTATAAATCCCAGAATGCTGGTAATTGTTGAATTTTCGCTTATGCCTGTGTCTGTTATAGCTGCTGCGGCTTGGAGATGATCGGTCCAATAGACACAAGAGTATCGGATGCTTGCCAGCGGATCAGGAGTAGGGGTCTTGATTTGGCTGATAGGATAGGCAGGGGTACGCAAATCGTAGATATCGCGCCTTAAAATGTTGCCAAAAAGGTCTAATGAAGCTGCGAAGACCTTGAAATGTTGGTCTTCAATACCAGAGCTTAGGATCTTGTCCGATGCTTTCTGGAGAAGGAAATCTTTCGCAGACTGATGAACGAAGTAAACAGTGTTCTCCCGAAAATTCAGGAAAGAGCCACATGATGCCACGATACCCTTGATATGATCTTCCTCAAAGTTTTCGATCGACCGGACCAGGCCCTTTAACTCATCGAGAGCGAGAGGTCGATATACGGTCGAGGCAACAGCTAGGACCTCGTGGTAAGCTTCTGCATTCCTCAAATAGGAAATATATTCCATCATCCGTTGATAAAGCGAATCAAGGCCGGGAGGAAATGATTCCAGTACATCCAGCGTCTCCCATGGTCGAACCTTGCTATCTGCAAGCTCGTGGCAGACCAAGGCCACCCAGAGAAATGTGTTGTCGGCGTTCAATAATAGGTGTCGGCGCACTTGGTCAGCAGTGCTTTCTTGATAGCCCTTGAGCTGCGAAAGTTCAGAAACCTTGCTCTTGACGTAGCTTTCCACAGCTGCAGAAACTGACTTCGCATTGAGTTCTAGCGATAGCCTTTGCGCGACGTTGCCCAGCTTTTCGTCTATTTCTACCCAATTACGACTTGAGACGAGCCATTTAGCGTTAGTGAACCCTGAAGTTCGGACGATAAGATCGAGTAGCTGTGGGAGACCTTTCACACACTCGTCTAAAGCATCGACCACGAGACATACACCCTGGAGTCTAGTGTCTTCAAGAATATTAATAAAGATCTCGGTCAGTGCCTGCCACCCATTCACACCCTCAAACAGGGTCTTGCCAGTGGTGTCATACCCCTTCCTTACGTAAGGCATAAGGGAGGCATCTCGATCAAGAAGCATGAAAATGAGACCACGCAATACGGACGTAGCGGTGTTGATGCGTTCGTCAGTGGCTTGGCAAAAGAAGTAGGCGAGAGACCTTCCATGGGTCGGTGGATTTTCTGTATGGTTGATAATGCCGCACACGAGCATCGTCTTGCCTTTGCCAGGATCCCCTTTGATCCAAAGAAGCCGATTCTGCTGGCCGTTCCGAAATTGCTTATAGTGTTCGTGTTGGAGAATCCAAGAATAAGAACCTTCGAGTAGACCGCCTTTGGTATCTTCGATACGCTTTTTGTCGTCGCGGGGGTTAGTCACGAAAAGATCACGTAAGCACTGCTTGTCTTTGTCATCTTGGTCTCTTCTCTCCTGTTGCCGAGTTTGATCCCGAATAGCCAATTTTGTTTTTGCTACCTCGGTACCAACTATCTACACATTAGCCGATTTTTCGTTATAAACAAGCAGGACAAGCTTTTTAAAGCATGGTTTTACATACTATCGGACACAACCTCGGCTAGTTTTCTTTCAGCCTCAACCCTATTTGGAGAAATCTTTTTAAGAAGGTCTTTGGCATAGGCAGCCGCGGCCATGGCCGCATAGCCTTGCCATTGCTTGTTTTTGTGGGTATCGGAATAGTCGCAGATCCCACGGATTACCAAGCATGGGAAATGATTCATCAGCCCAGCGGCTTCCATCTCGAAGCAGAGAACGTCTTTCTCCTGGGCCAGCTTGTCTCGTGTAACCGCATCCTTCATCAATTGGTTCGCAGAAGCAATCGAGCCATAATGTATTATCGGGCTGTCTTCAAGCTCGTCTCGTACATGGCGTGCCACCAGCAGCGAGGAATCACTGCCACAAGATATCAGACATACTGCACCAGCTTCGGTTGGGTGAATAATATCGGCGCGGTAAAGCATGTCGGTGTTGGTACCTGGCTGGTTATAGCTCCGTCGCAG
Organism: Periconia sp. R9002; assembly: GCA_023627715.1. Taxonomy (NCBI): domain Eukaryota; kingdom Fungi; phylum Ascomycota; class Dothideomycetes; order Pleosporales; family Periconiaceae; genus Periconia; species Periconia sp. R9002. Next base: position 17,398 of record JAMAHW010000165.1, on the reverse strand, counting down.
CCTCGGCTTCTTCTCAAGAGCGGCTTGGATAGCTTCCTGAATCTGGTGGCCGTCGGCCTCGTACTGCGCCTTCAATCCACTGACAGCCGTGCGCAGTATGGTCGGTGGTTGATCCAGAAATCTTGTTGTTTGGAACTCCTGACACTGAATCGTCTTGCCAAAGTCATACTGGAACACTCCGCCGTGGCCATCTCGAGGCGCACTAACGACGATGTCGCCAAGCCGAATATCATTCTTTATAGACGGTGCGCCACCGCCAATCCCAACCATAAGCCCTATCCTAATATTGGGAAAGCTGTGAAGCATATCGCGAGCGACGCTCGCAGCAGAGGCTGTGCCATATTCGCCGTCCGGTAAAACCGCAATAACCACATGATGTTCTCCGATCCGACCCAATGTGTAGTTATTGTTGTCGTGCTGTGCGACTTGCTTCGGGCCCTTATGTTCTTCGTCGAGAAAAGTTCGCGCGGCAACGAATTCCGTGGTGATCGCGCAGATCCAGCCAATCGTGTAAATACTGGGATCTGACATACTGGCAGCCTCAGTTGTCGAAGATATCAAGATACTCGAGTAATCCTCTGACTTCCGAAAGGGCGATGACAATTCTTGATAATTACGGTCTGGTTCAGCGCGAATTATTCAAAAAATGCCTTGACACTCAAGGCATTCTGGAGTCTCGTCGGTCTGTATGCCTCGGTGGCAATGCTGCAGCTGCATCGCGAGACTGAATGAGCCTTGCAGCGGGATAAAAATGCGCTAAGCTGTCAGCGAACCAGGTATGGTTCCAACCCACCATCTCTTTGGTGTTCTGCCATGATAATTGGTGTTTCTGAACTCGAGTGGCTGATCTTTTTAGGGCACGCATGAGATTGGCAATTTCCGAGCTATTACGCCGCGAATCAGGTCTTTCGATATTTGTTTAGGGACGCTGTGGCAATAAATAGCGAAAATCTTAAAACGTTTTGATGACACGTTTATCGCAATGGCCGTGTTGCATCTTGGCCAAACCCCGCTTCTCTGCCAAAAAGATAGTAGCTGTATACAAAACGGCAAGATCTATGCCTAAACGAGCTAGCTTGGGTAGCACCCGCCGCGACGCCTACAGCAATCGCGCTTGTTTTTACACTTCTGTTTAATGCCATAACCACTAATTCGAACACGCGAAAAGACACAGAAGAAATCAACCAGCAAGAATTTGCAAAGTCATCAAATCGTCACCGATCCGACTACTAGACGGCCGGTCACAGGACATGTCTACCTGGCGAAAGTGGCCCGTTTTCTCGATAGCCGGTAACGTGCAGCTCTTACACCGCGCTAGTGGTGGGGTAGCTTTCCATCATAACGCTGTGTATTTTAGCGGAGAGTACGGGCACTCCAGCGTGATGTGACAGTTCTTGATACGCTCGTTCAAGCAGGCTGGCACAATTTGCTCCAATCAAATTCGAGAACGTAGCCATTGCGTGATAATGATGAAATGATACATATTATAACGGCAAATGACCGCCTTACCACTGCTTGGCGTAATACCCCATCTACCACTGTCTTCAAATACACTACCACACATGTGACCTCGGCTAACAAAGGACCGCAATACCACCGTTCCTTCCCACTTTCTTCCCCAAATGCCACCGTTTACTAATCGCATGGCCCACCTTTATTTGGCGGCCATCGCGGCCCTCAGGCAGTCAGCGACTTCACATAAAAAGAGATGGGTCCGGGATTGTATTATAATAGATCTAGGACCCTATTTATATGCTTACAATTGGTCTGTTCGAGCTCGTTTTCTTGACCGCGTTGATAGAGCAGGAGGCTCTTCCCTCTCGATATTATCCTCTTCTTCGTTCCTACTTACTATTAAGAGAGTTATTAAGGGTAGAATATATATAAAAATGTTTTGACAAATGCCGTCTACTCGCCTGGACCGGCCGCTCGCCCGGGAACTACGTTATACTTTCGTTCATATGTTACCGTCTCCCACCGCCAACACCATCAGGCTACGCTGTCGAAGTCCACCATTCCCCCTCCCAAACTTCGCCAAAACCTCCTCATCCCTCTTCGACAAACCATCTTCCTCGTCATCTCTAAACTGCGTCTCCACCGTCTCATGCAATAGATCTCTCCGATCAATCCTCCTCGTCCTCTTCTTCGAGATCGTCTCCACGAGATTAACCCCCTGGCCGCTCTCCCCCATCCTCCCACCACCCCGCGCACTCGCATTTGTAACAGCGCCAACCTTCTCAAGACTCCTCGTCAAAACCGGCCTCGGCGTCGGCAGACACGCCGATATGATGCCTGCGGACGGCTCGACGAGCGACCAGATGAAGACATCGCTTTTTGTCCAGCTCATATCTATGCTATTCGCGAACCAAATGATCGTCATGTTGATGATAGCCATGCCGAGGATGAACTGTAGACTTTGTAAGTAACAGTGAAGCATATAATCGATAGAAGAGGAGAGTAGAGAATTGCGCACCTTGGCTTCGTTAATACGCATGACACCTGGCGCACCTAGGACTTTATCTCAATAGTATCTAACGGGTGTCACAAAAAGAGGTAAAACGACATGGTGCGTGAGAAGGTAGCAAACTATGAGGATAGTACATAGCCAATCTAGCCAGATGAGGCCGAAGACGCGGCGGTAGAAGAAGACGATGGAGAGTGTGATGACGGAGACGGTACATGCGTAGTCTCTTACTTATACAGATATTAAAGACCTTAGTTTGAATATAGCAAAGTAGCATATATACAACCAGCTATTTAGAAATATAAATCAACTAGCTTTGTGTTCTCCAAGCACAGTTTTTCTAGAATAATAACAGAAATAGTATAGTCAAATATAGAACAACAGATAGCAGCACAGCACAGTAATAAAGAGATCTTCCCCTATATTTGAGGCCTATGTTTTGACCCTTCCAGAGACATAGTCGTAGCCATCTAATCCAGCAATGGTTACCTTCTCCAACTCAAAGTTGTTCTCGTAAAGCTGTTGAGCAGCAAAGTCCGTAACGCAAGAGGACAGCGTCTGACGCGCATCCTCGAGCGTGACTCGCAGCCTCGTAATCATAGAGAGCCAGTCATCAGGTGCCATAATCTTTGGCAACTCACTAACAACAGTAGTACTGGAGTTGATGATTGGATGGACGTTGTCTTGAATCTTGAAGGCTGGGTAACCAACAAACATCTCTCCACCTAGCTCCGCATACCCCAACAAAGATCCCCACAGGTCCCTAAATTGTTCTTCGTACTGGCGAAGAGAGTCGGCAGTCACATTCTGGATCTCAGGTGTTGGCCCATGCGGTGCAATATAGAGCCTTTCGAGCGGAAGCTCGGGGAAGGATTGGAAGAGCACGCCTACGATGCTGTTCGTGCTAAGTGTCACGCTAGCACTGGGACGGCCGGCTTGACCGGTGATTAGGACTTGTGCATTGGTCCAATCAATGTTGTACTGGTTGAGCCAATTCTGCATTCGATACGCACTGTCGAGTCCGTTCAGGAAGAAAGTCGCAATCATGATTTTGTTGTATGAGATTGTACCGTTCTATGCAGGAAGTGTGGTATTATATGCGGGAGTTGTTACATTCAGTCTCGAGTCACCTACTTCCAGGAACGTTTCTTGCACGAAACGGGCGGTTAATATGTTGGGATCGGCAAGGACAGTTCTCAGAAAATGTATGGTCATATCGCAGGCATAGTCGGTCATGGCAGCTATGCTAGCTTCACGGCCGACGAAGGCTTCGCCTCCAACAAAATCTCTCCAAAAGCTTTCGGAGTTTGCGCCATTGACCGCCTGCGTGGTAATTAGGAGGATTTGGGCATGGTTCTTCCAATCTTTATCGAGGGCCTTCATTTGGGCCAGCGTGGCGATGGCCGGCCCGATGTAGGAAATGGCAGTTAATTCGATGAACCCTTTGGTTTGCAACCAGGAGGGAAGCATGCTAGGATCTTGTCCGTTCCCCGGATAAATTACAATATACTGCGAGGTGCAAACAATCAAAGGGCTGGATGCCTGGGCCTCCGTGATGGCGGCCCTGAACTGGAATCCGAGGCTGTCTGGCCCATCAGTATAGGCTGAGAATAGGGAGCGAAGTGACGGGTTCTGGTCCACTTGTCGTTTAGCCACCTGCAGCTGCGGCTTTGAAATTGTCGTGTTCTTCCCCTCGGTTGGGGATTTGTCCGAAACAAATCTATACACATGAGAATCTTGCATACATGACTATCATGGTTGAACCACATTAAGAATCACTCTAAACCATACCATATTAGTATCGTTTAAACCATACCATGTTAATCATGGGGTTGAACCGCGTTAAGCAAATAAACATTAAATTGAACGTGTTGGCGTGGTTACTTGCTTTAATACCAATCTATCCCACCCGCACCCGCATCCACAACACCGAGGAGAGTTTCTTGAAGCTCTGGATTGATCGGTAGACCCATTCCACTGTCCCAGACCGGCTTAATGTGCCTCTGTCGTATCCGATTGCCGATACACTCGATCATCTCGATAGTGGTGCATCGCAACCGCAATCTGTCCCATGAACAGGTCCTTTCTGGCTCTGATGATTCTGTGGGGATAGAGAGAATAGCCAAAGCCATGCGGCTAAGCCCTGGATAGCTGCGACGCTGCTCAGATTGACATCACCACTCGAGAGGAGTGACTCCGTCTTTCAAATCAATAGCTAGACCATGAATAAAGCTCCTAAAATCGTCATCTGGCTGTAAACTAATTGTCTTTACCTTCCTCTTCTGCTTTAATATCATGAAGACATTCACAGGCTTATCTAGCTGTCCAGCCGATAGACCGGGTACGTTCTCCGGAGCTTGAGAAGAGTCTAGTTTACTATCAGGCTTGAAATAGTTTACCCAGATTGTATTAGCGAGTTCAATGGCAGGCTCCACCCACTCTTCTGGCCAGTTCTGGTATAGGTAGGCGGCTCGCTTGCGCGGATCGAGTAGCATCACAGCAGTGTATACAGGTGCTTCTCCCGTTTTGTTGTAGTATTTGTCGAGTACGTACCAGCCCATGTCGATAGCTCGAATCATGCGTTCATCGTGGTTCTCAGGTAAGGAGTAGTAGTTCTACTAAACGTAAGTACTCGACTATATTGAGTAGAACTAGATACTAACCTTCTGCTCTTCATACTACGTCAATAGGAGATCCATCAGCTCAAGTGATTGCGCGACCGATGACTTATCCTTTTCTGCGTACAGAGTAGCCGATGCGAATGGCTCTAAAAAGTGAGCAGCCTTTTCGAGGATATCCCAATCGTCAGCTTGAAGCCGATTGTCGCCTAGAATGTCCTCGTGGTCGGTCATAAAGCTCTTGATCTTATCCATCTTCCTTAAGGCTCGTGCGATGACCTGATACCAAGAAGACCATCGTGTCCGATTGTCGATCCCCAGACGTAGACCGATAGCTCTGTCCCAGAGACCCTGGTGGACCGTAGAACTTCGGAGCCAGACTGCGAGATTGTGAAGCTTGCGTAATGTGGGGATGTTCTCAACGCCATCGAAGTCCTCAACTGAGATGATGCTTGCATTACTACACTGCCGCTTCCGTTGTTTGCTCTGTCCCTTTGCACGAGGACGCTCTGCTTCGGTTCGTTTACGATGCGAGGCGAGGACACTCGAAAACTTCGCAAGAAGGGTTTCTCCAGCAACGCCAGAGACGGTCTCAAGAGAAGCAATAAGAGCCTCTGGGGAAGACGCAAGAAGGAAAGCTTGAAGGGAGAGATTGATGATATGAGCGATACAACGGACCCGACGATGTTTTGCATTGAAGTCGATCTATTTAGATGATTAGCTTGCCAAGTGCTTGATCGAACCCATAACTGACGTTGTATTCACGCTTTAATTGCGTTGATAAAGCTTCCAGAGAGGTATCGTTCGACGTCGCATTATCGCCTACATGATAGCCGATCTGGGACGTGATGTTATACTTTCTAAGGGTATCCATAATGGAAACCGCTTGCTGCTCTCCAGAGTGGCTGTCACGTAGTTCTGGGAGCCCTAGAAGTGCGTTCTGGAGCTGATAATCTCGATAGACCCATTGTGCGCAAACTGAGAGCATTGAATGACGATGCGGCGATGTCCAGAGATGCGAGGAGATGTGAATAGGGCTCATAGCATTTTCATGCCGGTAGACAGCTGCTCTCGATAGAGCTCATGGTTTGCCGCGATGTATCGCACAACCGTAGTCCGCGCAGTAATAAGCTCATCCTTGATAGCAGGGTTGCAAGCGAGGCAGAGTTGCTCCAGTTCCTCCCATTCGACAGCTGAGAGAGGCACTCTACGATGAGTGAGTAGTCCTATTAAAGCCTCGCGATAGGCTTGTCGGTTGAAACTACCCCGTAAAGTGTCTGTTATAGTAATGGGAGTATAGATAGACGAAATGGACCGCTGGGTGCTTGTATAAGGCCGAGTCCCTGAGGACATCGATGACACCGGATGCTTCACCTTGACGTGGGTGATGGTGTTACCGAGATGCGTCTCCTCTCAGCTAGGACATATCTTACAGACGTATAGCCTCTTCTCTTTGCTTCGTCGTTTACGACCTAGTTGTAGTGGAGCTAGGCCTTTCTTCGGTTTGCGGGTGAGGATGACCTGATGGAAATTAACAGGCTTCGTTTTGCGGTCTGCGGTCGGAGAATCGGACATCTCTGACTCCGAGGACGGTATAGGCGACATTTTGAGAGTTGCGGGATCGAGACATATGACGATTTTAGATAGCTGAATGGCTGAAACGAATAGAGATAAAGATTTTGAGAATCGTAGTGTTGAATTATGATGTTCTAAATGAAGCACTTAAAGTGACTTACATTCCGTACTAAAGCCCTGATAACCGTTTAAATACATCAACTCTACAGAAGTGATAACTAATCGGTAGTGACTGCTGCCTGTAGTATGATGATCTGCCTGTAATACGATAAAGGGGCGTTTCCTAGTTCGTTGTTGCCTGTAGGCATCAAGAGCCGTATCTCTGCATCTAACATGTAGATCTGCTAAGCCATTAATGCGTTTTACGGTTGAACCACATTAAGCTGATGGACTAACCTGGTTTAGACTCAGTACCACGAAACCGCGGTTAGATATAAACCAGGTCGAGAACCACGTCAAGGTGGTCATGTATGTAGCGGACTTTGTCTCTACCAATGCATGTCTTTTAAAATGCACAATATCATCCAGCGTAACAGTACATTGGGGATGACGGTATTGAAATCTGTTCTGATATTCTGGTCGTCGAAAGTGCCTCGCCACGTGCTCTTTTAAGACGTCTTTTCGCGGGATGTATTTCATACGTCTTTCATATGGGAACCGGCTGCTAATCAGGCATACTGGATAGGGTAGCACAATCGAGTTCAAGTGGTGGGTCTCAATCTCTCTAGTATCGCGTCATCGGAATCGAGCTCTTGTCAGGCAAGGCCGCCGCTGTGAAAATAAGACCGCTTCTCAGCGCGGACCGTGACTGCCTTAAACCTCTTAGTAAGAGACGCATAGCTTTCACGCTCTACGAACTCCTAATTCTTTCGCCGTAAGGCCTTAGGCTGACGCGTCTCTTGCCGCTGACCTAATCGCGCCAGCGTACGGGTGAACATCAAGCGCTCCCTGTCCTCCTTAAATGGCTTGAAGAGCGTGCCGGCGATGGCAGCCCGGCTTCGTAGTTCAAACTCCACCATTGGCAGCGTTAGCACCTCGGTTGCGGGCTTTCCACTGAGCTACCGCGCGATCTCAATTGTATCAATCGAATTGTGGAATTCGGTGGAGTTGCTGATAGGTACTAGCGAGCTCTCGTTTCTTCTTCTCATACTTGTCATATAAGAGGGTCCCTTTGCCAGCAGCGAGTGGATAGAAGCCTTCGTCTTTTAGCATCGTTTTGTACTTTTCTCGCTCTTCGCGAAGCGCAACAAGAACAGGGTCGTTGCGTACCTGCTTTTGCAGGTCGTCGTCAAGTTCAGTCGGTGCGCGGCGGTCTCGTGACAGGCCCATGCTCGCACCGGACCGGATCAGTTCTTATTCGGAAGGCGTCCCGAAATAAATCGCCTGGAAGTCACGTGCAATATGCGTCGGCGTGTAATATTTCTCGTACGTGCTTCTAAGATGGCTTATGGTTTGGTTACGATCTACCGCATCAAGAGCGCCTAGCAGGTGATTAGCCTTTAGGATAGGTCAGAAAGTTCCGGCGAGGGCCACCTACTGTTGATGTTGTTTCCAAAAGCCCACCGCAGACTGTACAGCTCTAGAGGGGCTTCAAACCCCGCAACTCGGCCCAAGCGTATGAATATGTCACGATATTTCGCGTATGGGAAGGCCTTGTCTCTCTGGATGCTACCGCCTCCGATTGTGTTTGTTACATTGCAAAAGAAGGGCTTGTTTAGCACTTCCTCTTTTCATTTGATGCGAAGTACGTTGCGCTCTGCCGGAATCACAAGGCCGTAAATCTGTTGAATGTGTGTGAAGTTGTGGCGGAATGCATCTTAACCAGCGCTAATACCCAGTATATGCGATACGATACCGAATGCAGGAAGTACAACCTACGGTGTGCCATCCCGTTCCTTGTTCTTGACATTCTCCAGATTCACGTTCGCCACGAGGGTGCTCCGGCTGCGGTCTTTGAGGCTGCAAACCTTCATAAGCTCAATATCCTTAAACCAAAGCGCTTTGTTGCTGCCTTTGTTGCTTGCACTCTCTACCAGCGCGCCGGGACGTTGGCAGTGGCGGCGTTAAGGAGGAGGGAGATCTGGGCCCTAATAAAGCCATGGAGAGGCTTGGTGTCGTCGATCCATAGGTAGTGGAGAATCGCGTAGAGGTCCTAGACATACATGGCACGCTTCTCTTTTTTTGACTTGTTAAGTCCCAGGTTCGAAAACCACTTCTAGCTGTCAGTATAACAACATGACAATCGCCCAACCATAACGTACGTTACGAATATGTGTAGAACTTCATTGCTCATCGCGTGGCCCACAACATTCTGATAGTACATACTAGTCCGTTTCCAATACGCATCTATAGCGCTCTCCTTCTGGATTTGAGACCTTTGTTTCCGCCAGAAGAGGTACGACTTGAATACAGCCGGGTCGCATGCGCGTAGCTGATCTTCGCGAGACATTCTTGTCCGCTTTTAAATCTTGTTGCAATACTTCTGCCAGAATTCGCTTTCTTTTCGCCACAGCTTTTGGTTTTGAAGCGTGTGTTTTGGCTTCGCCGGCCTCGTTTCTGTAGTGGGTGATGGCCGCTAAAATTTTCTCCGCTTCGCTGTCTGGCTCCTCATCGTCCGAGCCGTCGTCGGCATCTTTTTCAACATCTGTGTCCGATAGCGTGTCGAGGTCAGTGTCCGGATCCGAGTAGGAATTGAAATCAGAACATGATCCTGTGCCCGAATCCACTTCAAAGTCTGAACTGAGGCGTGTGGAAGACCTCGAGGGCTGTACACGCAACTCGCGAGTGGGGACGGGGTTAGGAGACACAGTAGAGGGTCTCCCCTTCACCATCCTGGCGGTAGAGGTTAGATTGGAGGTGATTGTATCGTAGACGTTCTTACGTACGCTATCCGGTTCGTGTACTTTGCTTCGAAGTGGGGGTGGGAGGAAGGTCAAAAGATGAGCAAGACAATAGTAGGATGATGCCGAAGCCGCTCGCGTAGTCTGAGATGGAAGCAGCGCAGGCGCAGCCCTTTAAATAGGCGCTGGCCGCTGGACGGGTCCAAGAGCTGCGCCATACGTAGCCAGACAGAGGGGAGTGGGTGCGCGCGCTTACGAAGAAAGGAGGGGTGCAGAATTGAGACCCTGTAGGATAAGCGAGTAAAGCTTTTGTTAAAGCAGCGTCGCAGCAGGGGCGAAGCGAGGTGGGAAACGCCTCCAAAAGCAGCGGCCGAAGGCGTTCAAAAAACGGACGCACTTTTCCACGCTCACATACATAACGTGTTCGGCGTGCGAGCGAGCCACCTTGCCAAGACCACACCGAAATCACGACCTTTAATACAGAATTACTACACTAGCTTGTATTAGGGGGTTATAGGAACGGTTTCTCAAGGGCCCCTATAGCTCTATGTACCCCTCTGACAGGTGCGCGAGTTGTGCCTAGTCTCGCCGCAGGTTTTACAGTGCCTTTGACAGGGACCAGCCTCCTCAGTGCGCACCTTCTTTGACGCCCTTTTCCCATCACTACGCGCCCAAAACTCCCTTGGAGTTACTAGGTGTAGGCTCTCTTCAACTATAAGTACTCCTTCCTTTTGTATCCGCTTTCTTTTACGTGATTTACGTTGCGTAGCGGCTTCATTTGCTGTTTGAAGCTGAGCGATCTCCTTTTGCGCCAACACAAGCTTATGCGCTACAACAGCAGCGCCTTTAGCAAGCTTTTCAAACGCCTCAACCATCGAAGTTGGCGAACTATCTAGGTGCTTATAAATCCTCTCCTTCACCAGAGTCGATTGCAATTTTGGCTCAACGGTGTTTTTCGGTGTTTGCGAGTGCCAGAGAGCGTTTTCTGCAACAAGGGGTGATGGCGTGCAAAGCTTGATATCAACCTTTGATAACACAGCATCCGGGTTGAAAGGGACTATGCTAGCGCCCCTAAATCCTCCCTAGATATTGCATTTAGTGATTGAATTTAAAAAAAAGCCGCTTCAAACCACAGCAAGAACCCGAGTTTAGTGATATGATTGATCCGCTTGCGCATCAGATTCTCGGCTTGGCGTCCATACGCCTTCTTTAACGGCACAAAACAACCCACATCAAGTGGCTGGAGGAGGTGCGAGGAGTGTGAGAGCATGCATAGAGCAATAATCTTCTTCTCTCTGTAGCTTTTGTGGAATTCGACCGATTCGTGGCTCCCATGACCGTCCAGAATGAGCAGTCGATGGGTGCCAACCACCTTTTCTTTCGTATGCCTGTCAAAGTACTCTAGCCACCCTACCCCAAGCTCATTTGTTGTTCAGCCATTTTCAGAAACAGCAATAGCCCAGTCTTGAGGTAGGTCTTCCTTCTTATACCAAGCAGAGAGGTGGTGCTTGCCAGCGGAGATAAGGAACGGTGGAATTGCTGCCCCCCCCCCTCCATCGCGTTGATTCCCTGAGTTATTGTAACCCACTCCCGATTTCCCTGTTGTAGTCGCTTGACTCGTGCTTTGCGTTCTGAACTAGTAACGACAAGACTAGTTGATATCTTGCCTATTACAAAGCTAGATTTATCAAAGTTGAGCGGCGTCTAGCCATCGTTGTTGTTAATCATGATATCTGTGCCCTGATCTAGTAACATCCTAACAACCCCGTCATGGCCATTAGCTGCAGCCGCGTTAAGTGGCGTCCAGCCGTTGTTGCATGTGACTGCTGTGTTTGCACCCTTCTCGAGCAGCAGCTTAACAATCTCCTCATAGCCCTTCGTTGCGGCCGCGTAGAGCGGTGTCCAGCCGTCGTTGTCGGTGACTGCTGTATCTGCGCCATTTTCCAGTAAAGTCTTGACTATAACCGGATGGCCTGCGCTCGTAGCCGCATAAAGTGGTGTCCAGCCTTTATCAGTAGCAATTGCCGAGTCCGCGCCCTTGCTAAGCAGCAGCTCAACAACCCCTAAATGGCCGCTATCCGCCGCCGAATTGAGCGGAGTCCATCCATTACTGCTAGCAACCATAATGTCTGCGCCGTTCTCTAGCAGCAGCTGAACGACTTCTACGTGACCGCTGTCTGCTGCGGTATTGAGTGGCGTCCATCCCTCGCTGTCAGTGACTGCTGTATCTGCGCCATTGTCAAGCAGAAACTTAACAACCTCTAGGTGGCCATTATCTGCTGCGGAGTTAAGCGGCGTCCGGTCATTGTTGTTACTTACTGCTATGCTAGCACCATTTTCGAATAGTAGCTTGACAATTTGTACATGGCCCTTATGTGCAGCAGCACTAAGTGGCGTCCAGCCGTCGTTGTTAGCAATTGCGATGTCTGCGCCATTGCGCAGTAGAAGCTGAACAATCTCTAGATAGCCCTTGCCTGCGGCTACGTTTAGTGGCGTCCATCCGTGGCTGTTAGTAACTGTTGTGTCTACATTCTTCTCTAGCAGCAGTTTGACGACTTGTAGATGACCAATACTTGTAGCTGCGCTAAGTGGCGTCCATCCGTTGTTGCATGTGACTGCTGTATCTGCACCCTTCTCGAGTAGCAGCTTGACAACCCCGTCATGACCGTTGGTTGCGGCCGCATAGAGCGGCGTCCAGCCGTCGTTGTCGGTGACTGCTGTATCTGCGCCCTTCTCGAGTAGCAGCTTGACAGCCCCGTCATGGCCATTGGTTGCGGCCTCATAGAGCGGCGTCCAGCCCTCGTTATCAGAGACCGTCACGTTTACGCCTTTCTCGATCAGCAATTCGATTACTTGCAAATGACCCTTGCTTGCAGCCGCATCGAGCGGGGTCTGGCCAGCGCTGTTTGTGGCTGTCATGTTTGCGCCGTTCTCGACTAGACATCTAACAATCTCTAGGTGACCGTCTCTTGCAGCCGCATAAAGCGGTGTCCCGCCCTCATTGTCGGCGACTGCTGTATCTACGCCTTTTTCGACAAGCAACTTCACGACTTCGAGATGGCCATTACTTGTAGCTGCGCTAAGTGGCGTCCATCCGTTGTTGCATGTGACTGCTGTATCTGCACCCTTCTCGAGTAGCAGCTGGACAATCTCTACATGACCATTGCCTGCGGCTGCCCTCAGTGGCGTCCAACCATCGCTATTAGTGACTGCTGTGTCTGCACCCTTCTCGAGCAGCATCTTAACGACTTCGACATGACCGTTCCTTGCTGATGCGTTGAGTGATGTCCAGCCGTCATTATTAGCAATTGCCGTGTCTGCACCCTTCTCTAGCAGTAGCTCGACAATTTGCTCGTGGCCACTTGCCGAAGCTGCCTGGAGTGCGTTGCCGTACACGCGGTCATGTGCATCGATGTCGGCGCCATTATCTAGCAGTAGCTTGACCACCGGCTTATGACCCTTTTGTGATGCGACGTAGAGTGCGGTGCTGAAGTGCTCATCCTCTCGTACGTTAGGGTTAGCGCCCTTTTCGAGCAACAGCTCCACCACCCGCTCGTAGCCGCAGTCTGCAGCGACGTAGAGCGCGCTACCATAGTAGCCGCACCACCCGTTCGGGCTAATACCTTTGTCGAGTAGCAGCCTCATTACTCCTTCAAAACCCCGTTCAGAAGCTAAGTAGAGCGGTGTGCCGAACGCCGAGGAGTATACGTCGGACTGGGCACCTCTGTCGAGCAGCAGTCTCACGACCTGTTCATGGTTTGCGATCGAAGCTGCAGTAAGCGCACTGTCATAATATCCACCCTCTGCATTAGGGTCAGCACCCTCATCAAGTAGCAATGTCACTGTTCGTTCGTGACCTCCATACGACGCTGCCTGAAGTGCGTTGCCGTACCTTCCACCCTGCGCGTTGACGTTGGCGCCCTTGTCGAGCAGCAGCTTCACAATCGCTTCGTGGCCTTCAGATGACGCCGCCTGGAGTGCGTCCCCGTACTCTCCACCCTGCGCGTTGACGTCGGCTCCTCGGTGTGCAAGGTCTTTTGTCGTATGTAGTAAGCCCCCAAGCGCGGCATAATACAAAGCTGAAGCTGGTTTCTCTCCAATCTTATATGGTTGTTTTTCCCATGGCATATCTGGCCTATAGAGACTATAGCAGATATTGTATGAGATCTTTCGGTAACAGAACAGTTGCTCAATGAGTTCTAGCAATCTTTTGTCATTGTCCTTAGCCTCTGCAGCATTCGCCATCCAGTATCGTGCTGAATACTGCGCAAAAGGGTAGCGCTGTATGACATCATCGGCTGGAAGATCTACTCTGAAGTGCAGTAGATACGCTAGGCATGCCTGCGCAATTGCTGCTCTAGCAGTATGCTCTTGAAAATCTGGCACGATGTCGCTATCCAGCCGAGTGGATGTTAAATACTCTTTCACGGAAAAATGTGCCAACTGAATTCCCACATAGCTGTCATCATTCTTGTCCAAATGCTCCGGGATCAATACTGCAATAACTAGACTCGAGCAATAGCGCGTAATTTCTCGAGGGTCAGGCATCCTGTACTTTGGACAGAAGAACGGGTCTCTATCTGTGTCTACGGCTATTGCGTCAACGACCTCCTCTACCTTTAATGGGCGCTCAGAAAACGCTACAAGCTGAAGAATGAGCGTAGCAGTTTTCTTGTGCTCTGGAGGAATAGAATGCAAGATCCTGTTATAAGTTTCGTCTAACGTCTTTGGAAGGGAGGCAAGCGCGTGCTGCAGAGTGTGATAGTCAAGACAGTTTTCTAGAGCACCTACCTGACATGCAGCCCATCGAAACCTGTTCAATTTCAGATTACTAAATCCCAGTTTTAGAGAAAGCGGGAGTACTACTCACATTCCATTAGCCTTTTGCATAAGTGCTCCCTCAATCTCATCTTGGATTTCTGGTTGCTGTTGCCATCTCTTCAACGCGTCATTCTTCCTAACTTGAGCGTGGATATATGAATTAATGTCATTAGTGACAAGAACACTCTCTAGGGAAATCACATTCTCTGCAGAGACTATGTCGTTTAACTTAGATTGAATGTCCTGCTCCGGCCGACTTGTTACTAGGAGATGTATGTCTCGCTGCTTTGAGCCGATTAGATCTTCCATCCATGAGAGTAGGCCTTCACTGTGTGAGCCTGCCCGTGTACTGCACTCATCGAGTGCATCTAACACAACGTATATATTGCCCAAGGAATCTATTATCATTAAAAAAACCTGGCAGAGCGATTCATATCTTGGCTGACGAGATCCGTCTTTACAAGAGGAGTAGAGCGAATCTACAAACTCCCGGGTATCCCTGTACTTATAGTAGAGTTGGCCTATAAGCGAACGGATCATGCTGTCAAGCGTCTGCTTATAAGAATCGCTAAAGTCAAAGTAGAAGTAGACTAAAGCTAACGAGGGAAGGGAGGTTGACAGATCTTCAATTAGAGTGGAACTGAGGATAGTCTTGCCGCAGCCAGGTATGCCCTGGATCCATAACGTAGAGCTTTGCTGCATCTTCCATTGAGCATATACATCCGATTGAAGGAACCAGAGTCCGGTGCCTTCCTGGCGTTGTTGTAGAGCTTTGTTGTAATTTATCGACGGATCTGGTGGCGATAGCCAGCGTTCGATATCTCTCTGCCTCTGATTGAGCGACATGTCTTGCACGGTAGACCTGGCGTCTTTGACATCGTAACGTATTTCATTCACATCTTCTTGAACTTGCTAAGCGTCAACAAATTGATCATTTAGCCTAATAGAAAAGCCGACTAACCAGACAAAAGAAGATTCTGAATCTTCTTCTCAGCTTCAATCTTCGTAGGAGCAATTCGACAGAGAACATCTCTAGCGTATGCGGCTGCTGCCATTGCTGCATACCCTTGCCACGCCTTGTTCTTGTGGGTGTCAGAATAGTCGCAAATACCGCGGATTACTAGACAAGGGAAATGGTTCATCAGTCCAGCCGCCTCCATCTCAAAGCACAAGATGCCAGTCTCGTTCGCAAGCTTGTCTCGAAGCAGAGCATCCTTCATCAGCTGATTTCCCGAAGCGATAATACCATAGTGAATCGCTAGATTATCGTCCTCTTCGGTCCGCTCTTGTCTTAGTATTAAATTGAATGCATTGTCACTGCAGACTTTTGCACAGATAACTTCGCTGTTAAGAGGATGCGTGACTGTAGATTTGTATAGCGTGTCGCTATCTAGGCTTGGCCGCCCGTACTTCTTCCGCAGACGCGGTTTCTTCTGCAGAACGCCGTTGATGGCCTCTTCAAGCTGGTGTCCATCGCTTTCATACTGCGCTTTAAGCCCGTTCAAAGCCGTCCGGAGAGCGACCGGGGGTTGATTTAAGAAACCCGTTGGCCGAAAGCTCTGATCTTGAATAGTTTTGCCCAAATCGTACTGAAGCACTCCGCCTTGTCCGTCGCGAGGAGCGCTTACCACGACGTCGCCTAAGCGAATGTCGTTCTTGGGGGTTGGTGCACCCCCACCAATTCCGACCATCAGGCCGATGCGTACGTTTGGAAAGCTGTGCGCCATATCTCTTGCCACACAAGCTGCAGACTGGGTGCCGTATTCTCCATCGGGTAGGACAGCGATTACCACATTGTGTTTTCCCATCTTCCCCAATGTGTAATCGTTATTGTCCCCATGGGACACGTATTCCGGGCCATCATGCTCTTCATCGAGGAATGCACGAGCGGCGACATATTCAGTCGCAATGGCACAGATCCAACCAATAACGTAATTGTTAGGATCAGACATTCTGGATAGAGATACTACAAAAGCCGAACTAATGCGTACCCTGAGGCTAGTAAGTTTTGTGCATGCCAGTATGATGTCTACCCAGTCTTTCTTCCTGGGCCAGGCTACCTTTATATGAGCTTGATTTGACGGACGTATCGCGCGAATCATCTGAGAAACAAAAATGAGGCTAGGCAGCAGAGAGTTGTTCGTGTGAATGTGGGAAGAGGGTATAGTAGTATGGTGAAGAAGAAGAATCTCCCAGGCGATGATTAGGCTGAAGGCGTGGATGCAGCGTACCTCCCTGCGCCACGTTCCGTCTTATCGATAAGGCCGAAATAGCTGCAACCCAGTGCTTCCGCAATCGAGGTCATTCGTTATCCTCGCCCAATCCTATTTTTCAAGCGAGACTAGGCGCCTCAGACACAAACCACTTGTCGCACTTGCTTGCTCATGTTCCTTCTGCTTAATAGACAGTGTCAGCCTTGCTCTCTGAAGGTCTCGATTCTACACAAACCAACATTTTACAGGCCACTATTAGAGCTTGCGAGTCTTGTTTAGGCAGGCGCGCCTGTCTTGAGTAGCTTTGGTTGTTGTGTTTAGTACTGTGTAGATTTGCTCGAGGGGGACGAGCATCGCGACACGCTGGCCAGCATGAACAATCTCGTGTTTGCACTTAAAGGCCGGGGCTTCATGGCCAAAGCTATTTCCCTAATTGAAGGCTGCTGTAAATTAGGCTCAGTAGTCTGTAGCCCTCCGCATCCTAACATTGCATTATTTCGCGACGTCCTTACAGCATGGTAGCTTGAAGTGCTAGCATTTCAGGAGCAAAAGGAATCTCAAGGAAGAGGACTTGTAATTGGTAGATTCTTTAAAGCAGCAACCCTAGGTGTAGTACTAAAATAGTATAGTGAAAGTGCAGCAGTTCGCTTACACATCACCATGAGATGCAGCCACGGGAGGCGGTACTTTGTGTTGCCACGACGCACAGGATGACGGCCGACCCGTTCCTGCCCTAACCTTGTGCTGATGGCAATAACCTGCCGGTTTGGTGAAGAAGCGTAGGACGGTTCGTGACAAAAAGAGTTGACGCTTGTACAGGCTCTCCGATATGCGCTAGATCCGTACTAGGGAGCCACATTAGGACCC
>JAMAHW010000164.1:21540-33667 GCA_023627715.1 Periconia sp. R9002 | reverse complement strand
TGCCACCACCATGGTTGGAACACCACGAAGAACGGGTTGCGACACCTGCCGAGTACGGAAGAAGAAGGTGGGTAGCCGGCATGCTCCGTTACCCTAGAAAATATTCGAGGGTTATGCGTCCATATCCAAAATATCCATCCATATAGCGCCATGGCGCAGTGCATTTAACTTGGTAATACGTACACCTTGCCCTAGTTGATTTGATGTTTAGTCGCCCCTACTAGTCTATACTTCCATCGCAGACGCGGTTATTTAGTTGAAAGCTCTATAGAAGGGATTGGGCCCCTACAACTAAGGAAAGCCTCCGTAGTCTTTCTTCGTATTACCCTAGAGGATCTCGGCCCTAGCTGTAGACTCTAAAACAATGAATAATAGGGTACTGCGGTAGATTATAAGCAACAGGAAGCCTGAGGATTAGGAATGGGGGGCTAGATTAGTGATTGGTCGGAATAGTGGTCGGAATTGGAAATCGGAATCAGGCGTCAGGATCGGCAAGATCAGCGTCAGGATAGGAAAATCAGGATTAGCATTAGGATTGAGCAAGACTTGGATTTCCTTATTTGAACGCGACTTTACCGTTTCTAGCTCATAATCCTAGTTTTCTCGTCGGATGTAACAACAGGCGGTAGTCTTGGTCTTGATCCTGATCTTGGTTCTCACCCTAGTGACAGCTTTCCTCTCTCCCTTAAATGTCAACTTCCTATCGCTCTCGGCCCAAGCAAACAATATATAAGCCTGCCTCTTTCTTGTTGATTGTGCTTCATCCACTCGCTCGAAGCCTTACCAACACCTACACTCTTTACAAGGTCCATACCAACAGTTTATTCGTCGCAACTCCCATCACTCCAACAAAATGAAGAATCTTTTCCTCCTTGCTCTTCCTCTGCTGGCTTCTGCCGCCTCCATCCCAGCTTCTGGCTTGGAAGCTGTGAAGGCTCCTGGTACGAGGCTTTCTTCCCTCTCTTCGACACTATCGTCTGACTCTATTTGTAGAACTAGAGAGCCGAGCCAACTGCAAACTTACTGCTGGCTACCGCCAAGATTGGATTGAGAACGCTTTGAAGCGATTCCAAGTGAAGTTCTCTGTGCAGGGTAACGGTATCGAACCTCGGAGCTTTTGCGATGCTATGAATGGTATGCACTCCCCACTGTTCTCTTAATTGTTTTGATATTAATAACATAATAGCGGGACATTGCTGGAGTAGAGTTTCCAATGTTCAGTGCGGCTTTGATCCCAACCTTGATGGTGGAAGCTGGCGCGCTGATGTCAGCTTTACAAACACAGATGCAGGCTATGCAGCATACAAGAACTGCTTTCAGGAGTCCGCCAACGAGTGGCGTCGCGTTCACAATACCTGCAATGTTGACTCTCGCTGGTAGTGGGACTTGGAGAAGGTGGTTATCTGACCTCTTTTGTCGAAACAGTCGACTTCAATCGGCACACTTTTTGTTGTATTTTAATTTAGTCTTTACTCTAGTTATTGCATTATAGTAGTACCTAGGACCTAGGTGGATTGAAAATATTAACATATTTTTTTTGTAAAGTAAAGGCATTTTTAGCTACAAAACTCTACAGCTAAGTTACTATAGTTGCCCTCGGAAATACGATTAGCGTTGGTATGTGGTCAGGAGAGGTGTGAAAATTCAGATTGAATTTAAACGAGTTCTAAAATAATGGAGACATGCATACAATAGAATGTAGAATTGTACTTTTATATCTTATAGAGGAGATGGTCTATAGTGTGCCGCAGACAGCCCGACGTACGTGTGAAGGAACGAAGAGACGAAAGGCTTCAGGCCCCCACTGTTGAGTGTCACAGGTCGCCGAGACGTACACTGTTATAGTGTAGTAGTGAGGCTAGGGGCCTTGGCACCAGCATGTATATATAGACGTCAGCTCCCCTCTATCATTAGAAGAATCAATGAATTCAATCACTTGCTTCGGAGCCACCACGGTCGCCAGCACCCAAATTCAACCACTGCCCTTCAAACGATGGAAATAATCATGCTTACTCGAGCTTGCAGATGTGGCTCTCAGGTCTCCTGCCCATTTACATGAGAGGCATTGTATTTAACTGAGTGTCATGGTCAACGAAAGCTTTGATCCGAATCTTCGGCTGAATTCGCCATGTCTTAGCATACGGGCAAGCATATTCAGTCTCAACCCTCGGTACCCCAAGACTACATTCGAGAAACATCGTCTTGTCCAATCGATATTCAACTCAACGAAAGCCCGACCAAAGTATACCCAAGTTCTAACGCGACATCAGCATTTGGCTCCGCTCTACCGAAACTATTCCCCGTCACGAGGAACGGCACATTTTCGGGTGCTAGCAGCTCATTCACAACATGGAATGACCCGAAACGTTGTGCTTTTATTAGCGACGAAGACCTTTTTCCCCGTGATGATGACAAGGTACCTATCTTGAGAAAAGCACTATCACAGCCGAAACCGCAATTACCAGTTATGCCTCTATTAAAGACCGAGAAAGGGGATATGGCGCGACTGGGAAGACCGAAAAATGCAAAGCGGAGTAAAGGGAAGGGCGCTATTAAGGATCAAGGAAAATTTGGAGCAGACGAAGGATGGATGCTAGAGCAATGAAGTACATATGGCCTCCGTCACCTCCTTCTTAATCCTTCTGTGAAGACAGCCGCTTAGAGTTATAGCCCCCGTCGGTACCATCGTTAGGATAGAAACTTGTCTGCTTAGATACTTAACAGAGCCACGGCTGTTAGGGGCATTTAGAATACTGCATTATATCCCTGCGCTGCGTGACTAATAGTAGCGTTTCTTAACCCACAAACTGTATCGGGCTAGGCACGAACCATTAATGAAACAAAAGCACACAGACCGTAGTTTGTTATATATGCTCGGAATTCGACCCGTACCTCTCATATACAGGTCTGGGGCATATCCTAAAGCCTTTACAATTACAACTAGGACTCGCCCACGCTATTGCAAGGAGACCAATCATCTCTAGTATTAGCACTGCTTTCATCCCACTCATCCCCGAGGATAAAGCTAATAGCTTCCCACCATATGTCCACCACCAGCATGCTGCATGCATGCAAGCCATGAAC
Source organism: Periconia sp. R9002 (assembly GCA_023627715.1). Taxonomy (NCBI): domain Eukaryota; kingdom Fungi; phylum Ascomycota; class Dothideomycetes; order Pleosporales; family Periconiaceae; genus Periconia; species Periconia sp. R9002. The sequence continues at coordinate 30,583 of JAMAHW010000164.1, read as the reverse complement.
ACGTCCAAGATTGTGCTTTTGCGACTTGACTCCTTCGGCCTTTGGAGCATGCACTGTTGACAATACAACATCCGCACAAAGGGAATGCCGCTGTTGCTTCTGCAGACACGCTCCACTGTGCTAGGATGTGTGGATTGAGGGAGTAGTACGGCATGGCGTATGAGTCAAGGGACGAGAAGAGGCGTATTGAGGCAACGATCAAACGGAGTTTTTCGTCTTCCATCTCAAAGCCACTCCTCGATCAACACATCCTGCAAAGATCAGTCGCCTATCACGCATTTTTTGACTAAGTCAAGCTTATCGTCCGTCATCTCTATTACCATTGTTGGCATCTTCCTCCAGCAGCAGAGCTCTCACCAGCAACAGTGCGTTTTAAGGCAACCGCCGTTTGCTGTACCAAGGCAGTTCAAACCAATTGCCCCTGTGCACCGCAAAGAACCGACTTAGGTGAGAAAACTCAAGAAAGCTTTCTATCTTCGAGATGCAATGCCTAACACTTTGTTAATAGCAGTCTGTTACTGGTCGTTTCCAATCGTTCATTCAGTAAAACACCACCCATTGCATGCTTCTAGCGTTTACAAACGACGAAGCGTTACCCGTGTCTACCATAGGTTAGAACAAACCCCCTTTCGCAATAATATATTCACGTTGGCGCAGAGACTTTCGACCATTTTCCACACCTTAACGGCATTACGAGCATCGCCGCCCATCATGACGAGCGACCCGCCGAATCCTTCGCCGCCTTAGGCAATACTACATCAGCAGGCCAGGAGGACACTACGGAGGGGTGAACGGTAGCAATCACCAAACTAGGGGCAACACTCCCAACGGCACTCAGGATAGGCAGCAAGTGGCTGCGGTTTTTACGGGCTCTTTGCAGTTGACAGGCCCCTCTAAAACGCAACAAGTAAATCTCGCACTTTTATCTGAATATCCTGCGACGGATGGAAGTGCTGGTGGTTCGAATAGTTAACTATTTTGGAAATATTTGAAGCATTGTTTCTATTGTTATGCTGATGTACCGAGGTTGACGGGTCAATGCCCGGGACGGGTCAACGCCCGCTCCGAACAGCAAAACAGCAGCACAACTTGAGGCCATAGATCCTTACATTAACAGCTATTATCGCCAGATTTTCTGGAGATGAGTTAGAAAGGCTTTGAAAACTATAAAACTATCTATATTTAGCTGGAAGATTGATTTTCCGGCCGCACCGTGACTGAATAGGTGGTGCGGCCGCAGTAATACCTGCAGCCTCTGCAGCAGTAGTAGGCTCTGCAATAGGCCTCTGTTTGGGAGTAGCTCTAGCAGAAGCCTTAAGGCTGCGCTCGTTTCCCCTACTGGAGGTTTGTAGAGCTTGTTGAAGGCGTTTAGCAGTCTTGCGCGCTGCCCGTCGAGAGGCTTGATCGGCAGCCTTCTCCGCCCTCTGCTTCTCCCTCAACAGCCTCGCCTCTGCCCTTTCCTGGCGTCTTCTTTCTGCTGCCTCGGCTTTGACAAGCCTCTCCTGCTTACGCAGCCTAATTGCCTCAGCCTTCTGGTGTTGCTGTTGCTTCTCCTCAGCCTTCTGTTGTTGCTAGCGATCACGTGCCTCCCTGACCTTCCTTGGTGACCAGAACACAGCACCACCATGATACTCCTCAGCCTGCTCTAGAGGAAGGGCCCTACCTCGCTTCCTGCGCAGCCTCTCGTTAACTAGGGCCTCCCTAAGTCCCTTTGCTTCCTGTTCAAGTAGAGTCTTTTGAACTGAGATTGAGTGAAAGGCCTGGCTCAGCTTTGAGCTCGTGGATCGCCTCGATCTTTGACTACCTGACGGAGTAGGCCCTCGGTCTTCCTCCAGTTTGAGGCGCTCAACGCTGAGGAGCCGCTATCGCTCGAGTTGCCTGAGTTAGGCTGCCTGTTGTTGAACCTTTGTAGGATAACCGTAGGGTTGAAAGGCGATAGGCCAGTAGCCTCGAAGGCCTTTAGGATCGTACTCTCCCTGAACGAGGCCTCCCAGGCTGCTATAAAGAGGGGGAAGAAGTCCCTCTTGCTCATCGAGGTAAGGCCTTGGCTTCTTTCTACGAATCCTGAGATCTCACGTGAGTAGGCTGTTGAGAGAGGCTTAAACATAGCTACGTCGAGTGGTTGTAGCGTATGGGTCGAATGAGGAGGATAGATTGCAAGGAGGATCTTGTTCCGGTCGCAGTAGTCGATAGGAAGACCGCGCCTTTGGCTTAGTAGCACGATCAAACACCTGTTCAAGCCAGACAAGGCCGATATCGTTGTTGGTCCAGCCTGTAGGAGATGAGGCGAATCGAACCTGATGATCGTCAGGGTCAAATGCTTGCAGCCAGGAATCCTGTAGCGAGCCTGAGGTTGATTGATATATCAAGGCAGGCTCAAGATAAGATCCATCCGCGCATATACAGGCCAGCAGCGTTATCCACTCGCGACTACCATCCTGCATGATGGACCTGAGTTTTCCCTCCTCATACATTCTCCTACTGAACACCCGCTTCGATCTAGAGACGATCCCTAATAGGAAGCCTTTCTCATCCATGTTGTATGTATGGCGCGACTCAATGTTGTATTGGCGAATCTTATCCGCTAGAAGCTTAAAATAGAGGTCGTACTTTGCAGCTGAGTCGGCTTGGTGGCGCTTCCTATCTATGCCCGTTGCCCACTTTGAGATGAGGTCGACCTTGTAGCGCTCGATGTATCGATCAACCCAGTGTACGCCAAGCTCTCTTTGAGCTATTTGCGAGGCGAAGTTTCGTATCATAGATCGTGTAGGTGGTAGACCTTGCTTCGTAAGGCGTTCGATATAGCGTAGAAGCTCCTGTTCCTGGTAGGGTGGGATGGCTCGCCGATTTTGCCCCTCCATGTTTCGTGAGGTTGAATGGCCTTGGTGTCTCCGCGCAAGCGTCCTACGCTCAAGGCCATATTTAGCTGCAGTTATTGTATAGTTGGGTTTCTCTCCAGGCTTTAGCGATTCCAAATCTGCAATTGCAGCCTCGATTGGATCCATATTGGTAGAATTATCGCGTGTTGAAATTTTGGTGTTGCTGGTGGAGAGCGGGCGTTGACCCGTCAACCTCGGGTATCCATTCAAGCATTTCGACGTTGCAGCTGACAACTGTGCTCGGTCCCAGGAAATTGTACGGCGAGCTCCTGAAAAACTCGCTCCGGCTCATCGCTCATCGCCGGAATCGAGAGGATATCAATTGCCATAACTGAAAGTCTCGGAAAACATTTTCTCTGCGGACCTTGCAGCCACCACTCAATAGCACCCATATCCCCAAGATCGTAAGGCTCTTGATCACAATAGTCGTCAAACTCATCCAGGCTACGTGGCCGAGAATAACCCTGCAGGTTTTGTGCGATCTTACAGAATTTGGTGAGCGGCTTTTTAGTTGCTTGATTCGCTTCCATGTCGTATGACGGCAGTGCAAGAAGGTGTGCGCTGTCTCGGTAGCTCCGCCAAAGCTTTTTGACGCTTCTGATGGCCGATTTTTGCCAGGATGCTGGTCAGTTGATTTGGATTTACTTCGTGCGACGATTCAGGTGAAGTATGATGCCAGCGGCGTACAGTGGTGAGTCATCTGTCTTAGTGTAGTATTTGTCAAGAGTGGCCCAGCTGCTGTTGATCCGCGAACTCATCTCCTTGTCGTCTTTGAATTCATCAAGAGCCTCCTTTAGATGCGCTAGCAGTACATCCATCGTTAAGAGCACAACGTCGATTGTTGCCTTATGTCCTTGGCAATACAGAGGTGGCTTCTTGAAACGGGACCAGAAAGGCCTGGATAGTACGAATTTTCTGCTAGTCAAGGGGTGACAAGAAGTCATCCTTCAACTCTGCCTAGTTAGCTTTGCAGAACTCGTCAAGCTTGCTTTCATGCTGAAGTGCAACATCACACATGCTCGTCCAGCTGTTCTATCTTGTACGGTTGTCTAGCGGGATTAACCTTCCTACCAACTCAATGAAGGCCTGGGTACGACCGCTTGACGCTCGTATGAAGATGACGATGCTATGAAGCTTGCCCAAGGGACCCATGACTCGAAATGATTTTTGCATGGCTTTAATAGCTCTATGATGGCTCTCTCTTGCTGTGATCTCCTGCTCTTCCAACGAGCCCATCGTCTCCACACCCATGAAGTTGTGGAAGAGGAATGACTGGACTGTCAAATTGATAATGTGGCCAGTGCATCGTATACCATGAGTATTTTTATCCCAAGGGACATCTTTTTCTTCGAGATAGTCGCTGATCGCAGAGCAAAGAGTGTCGTTTGTGCTTGCGTTGTTACTAATAATGGACCCGACCTTCTGAGCAATGCCGAAATCTTTGATGACCAGCTTGAGAGCCGTGAATTGCTCCTCCCCGGCATGACTGGGAATCGTACGAAGACCAATGAGAAGCCTGGAGGTATCAGTTCCTCGTTCGGCAACGAAATGGGCACAGATGCCAAGCAGAAGGTGCCTGTTAGGAGATGACCATACATCGACTGCGAGATGGACCTTTGAGATCGAAGACTGCAGGCTCTTTCGAATAGAATATTTCCGACAGTCGTAGATCGCCTTAATCTTCTTTCTAATTCCTGAGTGCGCAGTAGTTATGTAGCCTTCGACCTCCGGATTAAGCGTCTGGCAAAAGGCGTGGAATTCTGGCCATTCAACTATGCGAAATGACAAGTTCCGAGAGAGCACTAATGTCGCTAGTGCCTCCGTAATCACCTCCTTGTCGAGGACCTTTCGAAAGACTTGAGAGTCTATCTTTCGCAACGCTTCCCCGGCGGACGAGGCTTTCGAGTAAAGACGTTCAAGCTGATCAACAGTTGATTAATGAATCGATCCAAGACCTTCGACCACAGCGATGTCATGGACCCTTGCAAGATGGCTTCGAAATGTGTTGCTTGCCTGGGTTCGATAAACATCCGTGCAGTATTTGCAATAGAAAAGTCGGTTTTCCCCCTGTTTTTCTGGTTCGTTTAGACCCGGCTGCCGACAGTGTTCTCTCGTTGCAAACGCTGCTATTCCTCTAGTTTTACTAGTCTGTGATGCTGCATCTGTCAAATCAGTGGTGTCACTGGTAAGAGACTCATCAATTGAAAGGTGTGTGAATGAGGAATTGAGTTCAGACCCCATGTCTGATAGCTGGTAGATTAACGCATGATGATTTTTGATGGAATTCAGATAGTTCTGTGAGATCTCGTAGGTTTATTTGTGGCTCTAATTGGTGGCGTTTGGCATGGCAACCATTTTGTCGAGGCTCGATTCAAGGCTTGACTTGACTCGGCGCTCGATTGATGCCGCTCGATTCCATTGGCTCGACAAGCTCGGGCTTGAAAACCACACTGATCCTACCTTCATGTATAAAATTTATCCTGTAGGAACTCTCTGACTTCTTGACTGCACCCCATCTCCGCGTCTTCAAGGAAAGAGATGACCCTGAGTTCTTCTAAAGTCGTTACTCTACTTAACGCGACATACGCCATCCCCTCTTCGAAATTTTTGCCCAGGTCGACTTCCACCTTTTCGAGTCATGCCTTGGCTCTTATGGATGGTCCTGGCCCACGCAGCCATTAGTGGGATTAGTGTCCGACTCAACAGACTATAGTGAGGATTAGAGGGAGGCTCATCACTAAGCTCTGTCGGGTAACAGCTGGCCATTATGGGAAGCTCTTTGGTTTGGCCATTGTTTGATGGGCGCATTCTTGATGAATTCGAAAATGCGTTGCGCACGGTAATACGCGTAATCTCCTCCGAGCATTACTTCAATATCTAGAGGATGTGAGTATAGGCGAACAAGCGCAGCGAAGAACGATATACCAGAGATGATCTGTCCCTCGGGTTTCTGCTCCTCGGCAGGATCCCAAAACTCCTGAAACCCGACGATGGTGCTTTGCGCCACATTCGCCAACCCTTCGGATATGCTAATATTGGCCAGCAATACTACGAGCATACCTTCTTTCAGCTCGAGATGGGGCTCGTATCGATGCTCTGCCTGAGAGTATATTAACTTGTTGGTACATCACAGGGAGACCATACCGTACCAATTTGATCAGGTGCGATCCGCTGCTCTATTGGCATAGAACTCAAGCTCGGGATGATGGTGTTGCTGCAGTTGAAGATGGTCATTAGCGTGGTACGGGTGTGGTGTAGCTTTCAGCTTTCTGTACTCTGCGTCGTTTATCCTCTTCACATCCGTCTTTTGCGGATAGAGTCTGACAGCTTTGTCGATGGATGATTTGTCTTGACATAAGAGCTCCCTGTCCTGTGCAAACAATGGCATTCCTAACCGCAACTTTTGCAATATCTCGATGAAGGCTCGGTCGCGTTACCGGAAGACAATTGCCAGGTTAACGTGTTCAAAGTTTGCCTCCTAGCTCATTGTCAGCATAGGCCCAGATATAGAAGCTCTACGGAGGCAGAATGGGCATTAGAGGCGGCATTGTTGAGCGCATGACGTGATTAGGAGCAATCTTGCCCGCAATGGAATTTGGAATTTCTGATGTTTCGCTGTCTTTGAGAGGGCTCACCTTCCATGTATTGCTCTGAAAAACCCATTTGTCCCCATCGTTATAAATCTTTCCGCACAGGGTGCATGCGTATGTCGACTTTCTGGCCTTTTCAACCAGGGCTTTCCGCAATCGATGCAAAACTAGAATAGGTTCATAGGAGGAAGCTGACAAAAGTCGCCAGTAATGACCACTTGCACTCCTCCAAAGGCTTCTCCATTCTGTCGCACTGTTTTCATAATGGCGCTCAGCCTCTCCAGATGAAAGTTTTCTACCATGCTGACTTCGTCGAGGACGAGAACATCTGTCTTGTGCAGACATCTCTTGATCTTTTTCTGCCAAGCGTGACGCCGAAGCATGTCCAGCGGCTTCTTCATGTGCTCTGGGGTCCAACCGCCATACAACCATGTTGAGGAGCCATTTATGTCTAAAGCAGCCCGCCCAGTCGGTGCAACAACGTTCACCTTTTTGCCCATGGCAGACAAACGTTCTGAAAGCTTTCAGAACCTTTGACTTTCCGACACCTGCTGAACCTGTATAGAATACATTCCTCTCCCTTGTACTATGAGATTGACGAGCCTGATTTGTTCGGAAGACGACTGGGGTTCTGCAGGATCGTCTTGGAATGGTAGGATAGGGCGCGATAAAAACGCAGTCTTCACGTTCTGGGGCAGGGAGCCCTAAAAACGTATCGACTCCGCGTTGTGGGATGGGGAGCGATAAGAACGTATAGTGGTCACCGTCGATCTCGGGCTCTCGTGCTGTAGGTCGCTGAGGCTGCACGGATCTCTCCGAGGGGCTGGAGGGGCTTGCGGAGCAGCGCCAGGCTGTTGGAATCTTAGTGCTAGATTAAGGAACAACATCTTCTGCTCTCGATAGAACCCCGACCCCTAGGCTGAAGATGGATAGGATTTGTGCTTCACGTCCCCTCTCATAGATTGCTTTCGTTGCCTGTTCTTCAATACCTCACACAGTCTACCCTTCCACGACACATTGCTCTCTTGGTCTTCTCTTCATTTTTGCAATGGCCCCTTCTTACGAGACTGCCCTTACAACGGCAACACATCCTTCTGTCAAAACTCAGTGGCAGGATGAGCGCCTTGACGCCCTTCCAATCAAGGACCACCCAACCCACATTCTCATGACTTGGCTGACCACGTTGGACTGTGCTGTTGCTTGCGCCCTCTCTACCTGGCATGCAATTAAATCTGGCTGAATAAGCTTCTTAGCCACAACGAGCCCGTCAGCGTGGTATATTTAATCCTATCCTTCACTGACTCGATGATCTCCACTAGGGTTAAAGATCATTGCGGAAGTTGTATCTAGCTTGGCCGACCGCCGTTGTCGTAACTTCACCACTTCCAACCTGCATTCGATACGTACACACTACAGGCATTTTAAGAATGCTTTTGCATACTAGGTTAGCAAAGACAACATTCCCTTTAGATTTGTAAAGAGACGTCTTGAAAGTTCAACGTGGCAAAGTGTTCAGCTATATATTCGTGCCTTCCCTCCCTAGGCGCAAAAAGAATACTAAATAAGAGGGAAGAAAACCAAAGTCTTTAGCTGGGCGCAAACAGAGTTGCAAAGCTTAACATTTCGTGTCGTTAACATTGCATATCCATACCCTTCCAGATCCTACACCAATACCAATCATATTCCCTGATACAGCTGAATGAGAAGGACGATATTCTGAAGGTAGCCAAATTACATTCCGTGAATTATATGTTATCCATGTTTTATCTAAACTTAGCGCAGTGCCTTGGTACCGTGGGTGTTCAAGTTGATGAGCAGTGGCAATATTTGATGACAAGGCAGGATCAGCAATGATAACACCAATTTCCGTAAGAAGGCCAGAGCCAGAAGCATTAAATGACAGGATGAAAAGTGGACGGCCGATATCAAGCGTCTGCAGGCACGTGCCGCTGGCTGCGTCCCAGATCTTGACTGTGCTATCTTGCGACGCCGACGCCAGCCGCGTCGAGTCGTGAGAGAAGGCCACCGACGTGACCGAATCCCTATGGCCCTCGAGCGTCTGCAGGCACGCACCGCTAGCTGCGTCCCAGACATTGACAGTGTTGTCGTCCGACGCCGACGCCAGCTGCGTGGAGTCGTGAGAGAAGGCCACCGACCAGACCGACTCACTATGGCCCTCGAGCGTCTGCAGGCACGCACCGCTAGCTGTGTCCCAGATCTTGACTGTGTTGTCGGTTGACGCCGACGCCAGCCGCGTCGAGTCGTGAGAGAAGGCCACCGACCAGACCGACTCACTATGGCCCTCGAGCGTCTGCAAGCACGCACCGCTAGCTGTGTCCCAGATCTTGACTGTGTTGTCGGTTGACGCCGACGCCAGCTGCGTCGAGTCGTGAGAGAAGGCCACCGACGTGACCGAACGGCTATGACCCTTGAGCGTATGCAAGCACGCGCCGTTGGTTGCATCCCAGACCTCGACTGTGTTGCCGTACGACGCCGCCGCCAGCCGCGTCGAGTCGTGAGAGAAGGCCACCGACGTGACCGAACGGCTATGACCCTTGAGCGTATGCAGGCACG
>JAMAHW010000164.1:0-21440 GCA_023627715.1 Periconia sp. R9002 | reverse complement strand
CGCTAGCTGTGCCGAGTCGTGAGAGAAGGCCACCGACCAGACCGAACCGCTATAGTCCTCGAGCGTCTGCAGGCACGTGCCGCTAGCTGCGTCCCAGACCTTGACTGTGCTATCTTGCGACGCCGACGCCAGCCGCGTCGAGTCGTGAGAGAAGGCTACTGACCAGACCATATCGCTATGGCCCTCGAGCGTCTGCAAGCACGCGCCGCTAGCTGCGTCCCAGATCTTGACTGTGTTGTCGGTTGACGCCGACGCCAGCCGCGTCGAGTCGTGAGAGAAGGCCACCGACGTGACCGAACGGCTATGACCCTTGAGCGTATGCAGGCACGCGCCGCTGGCTGCGTCCCAGATCTTGACTGTGTTGTCGTCCGACGCCGACGCCAGCCGCGTCGAGTCGTGAGAGAAGGCCACCGACCTGACCGAATCGCTATGGCCCTCGAGCGTCTGCAGGTACGCGCCGCTAGCTGCGTCCCAGACCTCGACTGTATTGTTGTTTGACGCCGACGCTAGCTGTGCCGAGTCGTGAGAGAAGGCCACCGACCAGACCGAACCGCTATAGTCCTCGAGCGTCTGCAGGCACGCGCCGCTGGCTGCGTCCCAGACCTTAACTGTGCTGTCGTACGACGCCGACGCCAGCTGCGTGGAGTCGTGAGAGAAGGCCACCAACCAGACCGACTCACTATGGCCCTCGAGCGTCTGCAGGCACGCACCGCTAGCTGTGTCCCAGATCTTGACTGTGTTGTCGGTTGACGCCGACGCCAGCTGCTTCGAGTCGTGAGAGAAGGCTACCGACGTGGCTGAACTGCTATGGTCCTCGAGCGTCTGAAGGCACGCGCCGCTAGCTGCGTCCCAGACCTTGACTGTGTTGTCTTTCGACGCCGACGCCAGCCGCGTCGAGTCGTGAGAGAAGGCCACCGACTTGACCGAATCGCCATGGCCCTCGAGTGTTTGCAGGCACGCGCTCCAGTTCTCTGTCATCGGCGGTTTTATAGAGATCCAAGGTGGTGCCTCCTTTTCGAACAAGTTCCGGATTAAACTGAGCTTAGGGCTAAACACTAGAGCTGACACATATGCTTGAAGAGGTGCCTCCTCTATCGCCCTTTTGTGGTACATAATAAACCGACGCGCATCTTTAACTAGGTCGAGTAGCGCAGCAGCGCCTGTTCTTTTCTGGGCCATGTTAGTCTTCTCTATATGTATCATAGTACTCTAGACCTTACATGTATGAGAGCCTCGAGTTCTGCCATTGATGTCACTCCTTTTGGCATGCTCTTGCAAAGGCTAAGCGCCTCTAACCAATAGAGATATTTCTGTCGTAGGAATTCATCAATGATTCCTCCGTCCTGTAGATCAATAAGGTGTCCGGTAGTAGCGATCGAACCGCAGCTACGCAGATGGTCTACCCAGTAAATACACGAGTAGCGTGTGTTTCCCAGCGGATCTGGATCTGGTAGTACAACCCGCTCGATAGGATATCCAGGCGCGCCTAGGTTATACATGTCTCGTTGAAGCGAGTTGGACAAGACCTGGAGAGATTTAGAGAAAACTGCATAGTGCGCGTTTTCCATACCAGACAGGAAAATGGTGTTGGCAGCCTTTTCAACTAAAAAGTCTTTTGCGGACTGGTGCACAAAGTAGACAACACTGTCTCGTGTGGTAAGAAACGAGCCGCAGCGGCCAATAACGTCTTGCACGGACTCGGAATCATCTGTTGTGTCCTCAAATTGCTCCACAAGCGTAACCATCTCCTGTAGCGTAAGCGGTCGATATACAGTGGCGGCCAAGGCTAGTATTTCCTTGCAAAGGTCGGCATCATCTGAGTCCATTATGTGTTGCACCATTTGTTCATACAGGGAGTCAAGCCCAGACGGAAAAGCGCTTAGCTTCTTCAGGACATGCCGCTTTGGGACGGCTTTGAGGCCCTGGCACACCAACGCTACCCAGAGGAAAGTGCCATCTGCACTCGAAGACAGATGATGTTGCACTAATTCCTTTGTTGTGGCGTCATAATTGTTTCTCTGCGACAGCTGAAACACTTTCTGCTGAATAAATACGTCGACGGCGGTAGACACAGACTCTGCGTTCAGCTCAAGGCTCAAGCCCACCCCCTGCCCCACCCTTGCGAGCTCTTGCTCGATTTCAGGCCAGTTACGGCTAGATACGATCCATTTGACGCGGGGCGATGCAGAAGAACGCTCAACAATGAAGTCTAGCAGCTTCTGTCGGTCTACTGCACACTCGTCGAGCGCATCAACAACTAAGTGTGTGCGACTTAAGCTAGAATCTTGCAAAATGTTTGTGAAGATCTCCGATAAGGCCACCCAGGCATTCACATCCTCGAAAAGTGCTTTGCCAGCATGATCGTACTTCTTCCGTACATGCGAGATCAGCGATGGCTGCTGGTTGACGATCATGTACAGTAGACCTCGCAGCACAGCCGTGGCGCTGTTGATACGCGAGTCGGTTGCCTGGCAAAAGAAGTACGATAGGACGTTTATTGCGCCCATCGAGTTCTGCAGTTCGTCGATGATCCCACACAACATCATCGTCTTGCCCTTGCCAGGATCGGCCTTGATCCACAACAGTTGACTCTGCGGCTCATCTTGCCACTGTCGAAAGTCCGGGTTGTCGAGAACCCAACGGTACGAGTCCTTTAGCAGTCCGCCTTTGGTCTCCTCAATACGCTTCTTATCATCGCGGGGGTCGGTAAGGCGCAGGTCCGCCAGACACTTGTTGTCAGCACTTGTCTCGTGCATCCTCTCCTGCTGTTTGGTCTGCTCTCGAATGGCTAAGCTGATGCCGTCTAGCTTAGCATTCTGACGCTTGGCCACCTCAGCAATCGTACCGAGTCGAGTCCGGATCGTGAGTGTATTGTACTGTGTCGAATCCGTCTGTACCGCCGCTTCAGCTGCTTGTATGTCGCTCAGCTCGCCGTCCCAGTTATCCAGCTTAATGAGGTCTCGTGCGAACAGCGAAAGCCGTCCACGGTGGTAGTAGCACACGCTCTTCATCTGGTACAGTAGCAGCTTCGCGTAGAGTTGGGTGACGATCTTCTCAAGCTCATCACGTAGGCCAGGCGAATGCCCCTCAGTCATGTTCTCCTCCAGCAACAGGTTCGAAAGATTCCAGTACCACTCCATCCTCGACACAACGTAGGCAATGCCTTGCCGATTGGAGCTCGCCTGGGTGAGCGGGTTCATCAGAATCTTGTCCATGCGCGTCAGTACCAGACGATTGTTTCAGTGATAGTAGTACAAACCTCGAGCGCAAAGCAGACACCGACCCATGCAATAGCTGCTTCGGGCGACGCCTGGATCGCTTTGTCCACCACCTCTTTCACCGCCATAGCAGCCTGTATGCCTTCTTCCATGCCCTGCTTCACCTTGGCATCTTTCTCTGTTCTACGCAGCCCATTCTGGACGAGCCGCTGCATCTGCATCCACCGTTCCCCTGCATCCTGTGCGATCTGGTTCTGCTGCGACGCAAGATCTGCCGAGTGCAGGGTTGAAGCAGTTACATCTTTTTCGCTCAGCTGAATAGTCAAGATCCTTTCATAAGCATCAACGGTGCTCGGATCGCTTGTTTTCGCCTGGTTGTATGCTTGATTCCAGAGGCGTGCTGGTAATCTTAGAGAAGACGTGGCAGGTTCGGGAGCGGTTTGTGCGTGGGGGGTGGAGGTAGGTGGGGCTTCAACATGCGAGGATGTTGGCGGGTCCCTCTTGCCGAACTTTGCTTTGAAACGGGTTTTCCAAGGCATAATGGTTAGAAGAAGCGGTAAATAACTGTTGCGTGCGGTTTAGACAGAGGACGGAACAGTGCACTCGTGGAAAGTTTGGAGACAGCGGCAGCAACAGCGTTCCTGTCTACCTACATAGGCTTAGCCTTGAATGGGTGCAATTACCGTGTCCGTGCGCTCAATGCGCGGATTCAGTCAATGCGCGCGATCGTCAAAACGCCTCTACTACCCCCACTCCATAAAACGCAACGCGATGGGTTTACAAGAAGCGCTTGCAGAATGTGATACTTTTGTATCTGAAGCTCAAATCCCCTGGTCCAAAATAGCTAAAAAGCATGGTGTTGTGCGCTCAACGTTGACGCGTAATTGGCGGGGTGAAACGCGTTCGCGAGAAGAAGAAGGGATAGCACGCCGCCACCTGACACCACAACAAGAGGCAGAGCTTGTAAAGTATATAGAAGAGCTCACTGCCCGTCGTATTCCACCTACAAGAGAGATGATTCGGAATTTCGCGTCAGCAGTAGCCCAAGAGGCGGTAAGCGATAGCTGGGTTACCCGCTTTATCAACAACAATTCCATCCATCTAATCTCCCAATACTCGACGGGTATGGACGCCGATCGCCACAACGCCGATTCCTTCATCAAGTACAAGATCTACTTCGACTTACTGCAAGCCAAAATCGCTGAGTATAACGTCGAGGCAGAGCACACGTACAATATGGATGAGAAGGGCTTTATGATCGGCACTACCACCAGGACCAAGCACGTGTTCAGCAGACGTATGTGGGAGAAGAAGGAGGTTAGAGCGACGCTTCAAGATGGTAATCGTGCCTGGGTGACGCTTATAGCTTGTGTGTGTGGTGATGGATCAGCACTGCCCCCAGGCCTCCTCTACGAGTCTACCAACAGCACCCTTCAATCAAGCTGGGTAGAGGAAATCAAGCCAGAGGTACACTCCGTGCTTGTTTCCTCATCGCCCTCTGGCTGGACGAACAACGAGATCGGCCTTGCCTGGCTCAAACAGGTGTTCAATCGCTTCACCAAGGCCAAAGCTCGGAGGAAGTACCGCCTCCTGATCCTTGACGGCCACGGCAGCCACGTAACAATGGACTTCATCGACTACTGCGATCGGAACAAGATACTCCTGGCTATCCTTCCTCCCCATTCAACCCACACGCTGCAGCCGCTTGATGTGGTGATGTTCAAGCCTCTGTCAACTGCATACTCAAAGGAGCTCACAACGTACCTCCACAACAGCCAAGGGCTAGCCAGTATGAAGAAAGGTGACTTCTTCCACCTGTTCTGGAAGGCCTGGGTGAGCACGTTCAGTCAGGGGTTGATACTCAGGTCGTTTGAGGCAACAGGCATAGCACCCCTCCAACCCAACGTCGTCCTTCAACGATTCAACAAACCTTCCCCTGCGAGCTCTGATAGCAACTCAAGCTCTTTTTCAGCCTACTCTGGCAAGGATTGGCTCAAAATGGAGACTCTGCTGCGAAGGATCGTGAGAGAAGAGTGCAGTAGAGAGAGGAAAAAGCTTAGCCGCTCACTCCACCACATCTCCATTCAAAACTTGCTTCTCCACCACAAGATCGAAGGTCTAGAGCAGGTGATACCAACTCAGCGGAGGCATAAGATGAAGAGCAGCACTCTTGACTTGCAACAAAAAAAGTGGGCACAAGGTGGCGCAGTGTTTTGGTCTCCTCGCAAGGTGGAGGAGGCTCGTGCACGTGAGAAGACTAAACAACAAGCGCAGAGGGCAGAGGAGCTTAAAAAAGCTGAGACGGCCGAGCTAAGGCACGCCAACAAGCTGTACAAGGAGAAGATAGCTCAGGAAAAGCGTGAGCAACGGGCAAGAGAGAAGGAAGAGCGAGACAAGGAGAAGGCTGAGAAGGCCGCAGCAATCGCTGAACGCAAGGCAGAGAGAGAGCGTCAGAAACAAGCTCGAGACGCTGAAAAAAATATGCAATTGCTTAATCAGGGTAAGCGCAAGGCCTCACGCCAATTGCAGCCAAAAAGAATGAAGAAGCGTGGTGATGGAGGTGCCCGTAGTCGTGCTGTTGATGCGCCGCGCTTCCCATCACCTCCACCTGTATACAACTCCCGTGGCCGCAAAATCGCTCCACGTAGGAAGTTTGACGCAGGACGTTAATGGCGATGCTTAATAGAGAATTTTCGCATTTTTTCTTGCAATAATTACTATTGTACGTGGGGTTGCAGCTTTAACTTTGGTGGAGCTGTTTTTCGTGGTTCGGCGCATTGACTGAATCCGCGCATTGAGTGCACGGACACGGTAACCCATGTCTTTCCCATATCCTGTTTCGTACCGTGTCCGTGCGCGTAATGCCCGGATTCGCGTAATGCACGCGGAACAACATAAACGCTCTACTAGAGATGAGGCGATAGAGCCACCCACAATTGATATTATTATGAGATTTTCTGGTGGAGTACGAAGCTGATGGCTGCGACCAATTTGCACTATTTGAATCTATCTGGAAGCTTGACGTTGCGGCCGCGGCGTGTTGATCTGGTTGGGGCAGCAGATGCGCCCTCTGAGGCCTTACCACCATCTAGAGCATCAACAACACGTTTCTGATGCTTTCTACACTGTTGAGGTGCTTGTGAGGCTTCTCTTTTACCCTTTTGGGATAGTTGCAGAGCCTTTTCAGCGTCGCGGGCAGACTTCTGGGCGGTGCGCTGAGCTGCCTTTTCAGCCCTCTCCTTCTCCTTCGCCTCTTTAGCGACCTCACGCGCAACACGCTTCTCCTGCTGGATCTTCTCCTTGCATAGCTTAGCTGCCTTCCTCAGCTCTACTCTTTCTGCTTTTTGAAGCTACTCCTCCTTATCCTCACGCTCCTTAACAGATTGACGAACACGTGCCTCCCTTACCTTCCTTGGTGACCAGAACACTGCTCCACCGTGATACTCCTCACGCTGTTGTAGATCTAGGGCTTTGCCCTTCTTTATCCGTTTCTTCTTTGTTGCTAGCGCCTCCCTCAGCCCATCAATATCATGGTGGAGCAGCTCATTTTGGACGGATAGGTGGTGGAGTGATTGACGAAGCTTCTGTGTCTCCCTACTACTCTGATCCTTAACTGCAGAGCGTATAACTCTATCCAACTTTCTCTAATCATGATCACTAAGTCCTGATGAGGAGCTGTTGCCTGAGTCTTGATTATGGGCGAACCTATCCAGGATAGGAGTGGGATTAGGTGGCGATATGCCTGTCGATCTAAAAGAGCTGAGGATAGTTGATTCCTTGAAGGAGTCCTTCCATGCATTCCAGAATAGGGGGAAGAAATCACCTTTGGTGATAGAAGCTAAGCCCTGGCTTCTGTGGAGGTGTTTTGAGAGTTCTGCTGAGTAGGCTGTTGATAGAGGCTTAAACATCGCAACATCGAGTGGCTGAAGCGTATGAGTTGAATGAGGTGGCAGAACAGCAAGGAGGATCCTATTTCGATCACAATAGTCGATAAAGCCCATAGTGATATGGGATCCATGGCCGTCCAGGACTAGGAGTCGATGTGATCGTCGGGCCTTCTCTTTTGTACAGCGATCAAACACCTGTTCAAGCCAGGCAAGCCCAATGTCGTTGTTTGTCCAGCCAGAGGATGATGAGGTGATAAAGACTTCATGTTCTCCTGCCTTGATCTCCTCTACCCAGGTCGATTGGATGCCCTTGTTGGCAGCCTCATAGATGAGGCTTGGTGGCAGAGCTGATCCATCAGCGCAGATACATGCCAGAAGCGTGATCCACGCGCGGTTGCCATCTTGTAGTGATGCTGTAACCTCCTTCTTCTCCCACATTCGCCTGCTGAAGACCCTCTTTGATCTACCCACGATTCCAATTAGGAAGCCTTTCTCATCCATATTGTACGTATGACGAGGGTCTATCTGATACTGATTGATCTTGCCATGCAAAAGGTCAAAGTGAAGGCGATATTTATCCTCTGAATCAGCTTTGTGGCGATTGCTGTCCCTGCCGACTGTCCATTGAGAGATGAGATGGATACTGTGTCGGTTGATAAAGCGAGTAACCCAGCTCTCGCTGACTGGCTCCTTTGCTATTGTAGAGGCAAAATTCCGTATCATCTCCCTCGTAGGAAGTAGGCACTTCTCTGTAAGTCCCTTGATATACTGTACAAGCTCCTTCTCTTGCTGTGGGTTGAGCTTTTGTTGATCTTTTGCAGTGGCTGCACGCGACGCTGTAACACCTCGGTGCCTTCGCGATAAGGTACTGCGACTAACACCATATCTAGTAGCAACTTCTGTATATGAGAAGCCTTCTTCTTGTTCTCGCGATTCGATTTCATTAATTGTAGCCTGGATCGGGTCCATATTGGTGGAGTTATCGCGGTGTGAAAATTAGGGTGGTTTGACGCGTCGGGTGTTCGGCGTGCATTTGATGAATCCGTGCATTGGGTGCACGGACACGGTAATCCACTTGCCCACCCTTCAAGTCAGGGCTGCAATCTGACAGTGCCACTCATCAGACCGCTTGTGTCTCCACTAACAGCGGGACAGCAGCCTGTGAATTTCTAAATCTCGCTTTGACGGGGTGAGATAAATCACTACAATTGAACTAAGGTATGTTCTCTTCTACAAACAAAAGTGATCGAAGTAGACTAATGTACTAACAGCTTCGGCCGCGCAATCATCTCCCTCACTGTCTCAAGAACATCGATAAACTACTGCGTCATACCCGACCAATAGCTGCTACCGGATTGAGCTACATAGTAATCGCATTACTAAGCACACGTATAATGTATGCATGTTAACGTCAACGAACTAGCAAAAGACCTAACATTATGCATATGCGGGTGCGTACAGTGTGTAGACTGCGTAGAGTAGGCGGGTTAGGCGAACCCACCCCCGCATAACTACCAGCCATACCCAATGCGGAATCTTTCGCTAGCGCTGCTGTCACCCGCTCGCCCACGTGAGAATGGTTTAATAATGTAGATTGTACCTTTGTATGTTTAGGGAAAGAAGCTATTATGTAATGTGAAGAAGACGAAGGAAAAAGAAGTATGAGGGACGTTGGAGAGTATGAATATAAGGGTGTGGATTCGACGTTGATATTCGACTCATCAGAATCAATTATAGGGTTCTCCTCACTAGCAATATTCTCCTTTTGCCTACAACTAAAAGTTACCTTATTATTCGCATACTATAAAACCCCTAGAACAACGAAACCCAATCCATCTTACAAAAATGTCAAAAATGTCAAAAACCCACAACGCAGTAGCAACCGTCTCCCTCAAAGGACCGCTCGGCCTAATCACCGTGCCCACCGTAACACCCCAAGCCGACCAAGTCCTCATTCGTAACGAATGGACTGCCTCAACGCCTCTCGATCTCCACCAAAACGACGGAGGGCTACTTGTCACGCATCCACAGGTCCTAGGCGATAGCATTGCGGGGACGGTCGTGGAAGTTGGTCCGGAGGTTAAGAGATTGAAGGTGGGTGACAAGGTGTTTGGGTTTGGGTGGCGGAAGCAGGAGGAGAAGGCGCACCAGGAGTTTGTTACTATTGAGGAGTGGTTAGTTGGGTCTGTAAGTACTCCCCTTCCTTTCTCTTTTTCTTCTTGTTTTGTGTGTGTGTGTGTGTGTGTGTGTGCGCGCGCGCGTGATGTGTAGACCGAAAAACACCAGGCTGATCAACAATCGCGACATCAACAGCTTCCAGAAGGTTTCACCCTCCCCCAAGCCGTCACCCTCCCCAGTAACTTCGTCACCGTCTTTCATGCCGTAACCGCTGACCTTTCCTTCGACCTCCCTTGGCCAAAGCCAGCTTCCTACTCACCTGCGCAAAAGGACACCGCACTGCTGATATGGGGCGGTGCATCCTCTGTAGGACAATTCGCGATTCAAATCCTTACCTATTACGGATACGCCAACATCATTGCCACGGCGTCGAAACGGCATCACGAGAAGTTGAAAGCGCTGGGGGCGAAGCATGTGTTCGACTACAGCGATGCTAATGTGGTGGATGCGATTATGGAGGTGGGGGATGCGGAGAAGGGAGTCCCGTTGGTGCTGGATTGTATTGGGAGTGTGAAGGGAAGCATTGAGCCGATTTCGAAGGTAGTGAAAAATGGAGCGAAGGTGGCGATTTTACTGCCGATTATTGTGAGGGACTCTAGTGACAAGGAGGATCCGATTTATGCGATGGATGTTGAGAAGGTCGTGCAGTGGGAGGAAGGGGTTGAGGCGAGGGGTGTGAGGACGCATTTTTATTTGGAGGTTAGTTTTCAGAAGCCTCTCCTTCTTACTCGTGATTTGGTACTGGGGGTTAGTGGTAAGTGTACTGAGTTTGCTGACAATTTGAGCACAGAATCAGTTTTTCAAGGAGCATTTGCAGGCTGATATCATGCCTGCGATGTTAAAGAAGAGCATCGTGAAGCCGAATGCGCAGAAGATTATTGAAGGGGACACGCTATTGGAGAGAGCGCAGAAAGCGATGGATGCGCTGAGGAGGAAAGATGCGAGTATGGAAAGATTGGTCTGGAGGGTGTCGGAGGCATAACTAATTAGCGGGCATGTTGGATAGTAAGATGCCGTGTAAGCGTAATAAGTGATGATGTTGGTGTTGGTGGTGGTGGGTCTCCGATGTTTTAGAACGACGCTAGAAGGGAAGAAAGCGTTTCCCCCAACTCCAATCATACCGTTTCCTCAATTCCCCATCGTCCAACGTGGGGTTACGCTTTTTACAAAGGAATACTACCGTAGACAAGACGCGTGAAAGTCCGAACTCTACCGCTCGTTCCGATCCACCAAGCCATCTCTTCGCAACCAAGCTCCTGCAATATCGCGAACCGACATTTGGCCATATCTTAGCATAACACGCCTCCACCCCCAGCCGCATAATTTCTCTTAAAATGAAACGCACGAAGTGTCTCAACCCAGGTCACCAATTCTTCGCTCTGGTCAAGCGATTTGCCTGCCTTCCAGAAAACAGTCTAGCGAAGGCGCCTCTTCCCACGTTTCGGTGTGTGTGGTGTTACGTCATACCTACTTAGAATGATATCTATCGCGATAAGGATACTTATCCTGATATCCTGATAGTGTGCTAAAATGATAGATATCAGGATAAGCACTTTAGCTACGTAGATATCCCTATAGCCTCTATATCACGACAGATATCTTGTTAAAGGGCCACGTGGGGTATGTTCTTTGTGGCTCCCTCGCGTCTAAAACTCTGCAGGTTCAGGCTCCATATCGCAATAGTTCTACGGTGTTGGGAAGCCGAAATCCGTTAAGAACTACATTATATCCATATCAGATAAATCTACATCTCCAGCAGTAATCTCTCCGTCAACAACCAGCCCTTTCCCTCCGCTAGAACGCGCAACAAGAAGCTCTTCGCGCAGCCCGTTCCCTAT
This sequence comes from Periconia sp. R9002, assembly GCA_023627715.1. Lineage (NCBI taxonomy): Eukaryota > Fungi > Ascomycota > Dothideomycetes > Pleosporales > Periconiaceae > Periconia > Periconia sp. R9002. Next base: position 10,319 of record JAMAHW010000164.1, on the reverse strand, counting down.
GCATTCAACTTTATCCAGATTCGCAGAAGACATCGAGTCACAATCCCATGTTATAGTACGTCTTGAGCTGCTAAATGTTGGCCAGAATCATCAGAACCGGGTGGTATATTAAGGATATTGAGCGCCATGCGGCTTTACCACGGATAGATCTTTCTTTGCTGGCTCGACAGCCACCATTCTGCGGCAGAAAGAGGTTCGATATTGATAGGCGCCTGGATGAACGCATTGAAATCATCTTTTCCTTCATTAGAAGAAGGTTCTTCAATAACTCCTTTATCCCGCTCATCGAAGAGATCATCAAGCTCATTCCGCTTCCTCTTTAACCAGCTCGGTACATTACCTATTGACTGTTGGGGAACAAGGATAGATGCAGTCTTGTACTCTTCTATCCAGATTTTACGAGCACCTTCGATGGCTGGTTTAACCCATTTTTCTTCCCAGTTGTTTTTAATATACCTTACGCGTTTTGAAGGATCAAGAAGGAAAGTGACTGCGTGAAGAGGCGAGTCCATGGTCATAGTATAGGACTTATCCAGTAAAACCAGCCCATTTCGATCAAAAGGCACATTAGTGGATCGGCGTGTTCATCGCTTTTATAAAGCTCCTAGAACTACCAGATTAGCTAGCGTAGTAAAGGAAAGAGAATAAGATACCAGCTCCTGCACGTAATGAATTAACAGCGCATTCATAAGCTTCAGACTTTGTGATAAACCAGTTCTTGCACCCTGTGCGTAAAGCGCAGGACTCGCGAATGGCCCTAGAAATGCGTGTCTCTCTCGAGATAAAGCCAGTCGGTGTTGTTGAGCATATTATCACCGATTTCGCTGTCGCGGTCGAGAAGAAACTGCTTAATCTGCGTCTTCTTTTGATAAGCTTGTCTGGAACGTTATACCAGGAATTCCAGCGTGTCTGGTTGTTGATTCCTAGCCGCAGCTTAATCTGATCGTCCTATGTGTTAGAGTGGATAGAGAAATTACGTAACCACACCGCGACATGGTGTAGTTTAGCCAGAGCAGGAATCTTTACCCAGCCTTCCCCAGAAAGAGGCACTAGCAAAGTATTCTTCTTCTGAGCTGAAGCCCTGTTTTTTCTAGTGGTTGCATCGGTAGAAGTAGAGGTCTTCGTTTTTGCTCCATGGCGTGGAGGAGGAGGAGGAGGAGGAGGTGGTGGTGGTGGTGGTGGTGGTGGTTCTGGCTCGTCTGGAAGGTCTGGAAGGTCTCCTTCATCTGGCTCCTGGATATGAGACCATTGAACTAGTTTATTAACAAACTGCGCGTAGAGATCGGCGGTGGAAACGTCATCAGCGACATCAAGAGCTGCGCGTAAAGCTGCTTTTGAAGTTGCAAACAGGAAGGCTTGAAGCGATAGATTGATAATGTGAAGGTGTCAAACGAACGGCTCCGTGTGCGTCTCAATCCCGTAAAGAGGTATAGTACGCGGCTGGAACTAGGCGATGTATCAGGCCAAGCCATCCGAGGTTCTACCCCTACGGACCCGATATATAAGATCCTCTGATGGTACAGACACAGAAAAAAAATACACTTTTCACATTGGCCCTATTTTTGACCTGAGAAGGCTTAAATCCAGCGTGTTTAGACATTAGATATAACGAGTTATTAGTCTGCGCTTATCTCGCAAGACTTCTAAACCACAGAGAATTTTTCATCAACCGACCGATGGTGATTCTCAAGGTTCCGCAAGTTTATAGACGAGTTTGACCCCACTAACCTTCCCCTGCTCCATATCACTCAGCCCACTCAGCACACCCTCAAAACCACCTTGCCGAATCTCTGCTCTATGCGTCTTCCACTTGCCCTCCGCCAGCAACTTCTCCGCAACAGGAACCCACTTCTGCATAAACGCCAAGTGACCTGGCTGAGCAGGGAACTTCATGTCCACACCGTCAACAACAACCTTAAACGCATAGCCACCTGCCGTGTATCCTATGGTTTGTGTGAAGACCAGGTCCTCACGGGGTGGGGGAGGTTGTCCGAAAAAAATGGTGCCGTAGCGGATTTGCTGGCCTTCGGGTGCTGAGGATGCAAGTGCTTCCGCACATTGGATTGCCGAACCGTGCTCGCCGATGCAGTCCCATGCGTGGTAGAGCTGATTCTTGGTGTATTCGCGGATCTGGGTGCCCACCTTGGGGTCGCGGGAGTTGAAGGCTGCATCTGCACCCAGAGATTTTACATAGTCGAAGTTCGTGGGGGAACAAGTCGTAATCACTGTGAAACCGGACCTATTTTCTATTTTTAGTAACCGGGAAAAAGTAGGGCTGGTGAATTGCGCTTACAGTTTAGCGAACTGAATGCCGGCAGATCCCATTGCACTCGATCCACCCCAGATCAAGATCGATTTCTTCTGTCCCTCTTCGAACGTATGCTCCGGCCACGGTAATTTCATTTCCTGATAGAGACCTTGGCCTACAGTGACCACGGCCATCCCCGCCCCAGCTACATCCGCAAAGCTCTTTCCGTCTGGAATCTTCATCGCCTGGTCACCTCTCATAAGGACATATTCCTGGAACGCGCCTCGATCGAGGTCCTCAACGTTGCATCCGTGCACAAACCCGACTACTCTGTCGCCTTTCTTGACCAGCTTGGCGGATTCAGAACCCACTTCTTCCACCACGCCCGTGACGTCGCAACCCGGCGTGGAGCGAGTCGGACAGAGGGAACGTATGTGCTTCCAGTCTGTAGGGTTGAGAGCTACGGCAACAGTCTTGATAAGAATCCATTCTGCGCTTGGAAGAGACGGAATGGGCTCGTCGGCGCAGATTGCCGCTTTACCGGGTTTCGTAACCTTGATGGCTCTCATAGTGGTAGTGAGCCTGGCTGGGTACGTGAAAGCAATGACAAATCAATGAAGACACAATTCGAGGAAATGATTTCTGGTGCGATAGGCTAGTATAGAAGTGGGTACTGCAGGGGAAATATATATGTGCTTTATTGTTTGGCAGGTAGGGGTCCTCTAAAGACAACGCTAGTGAGCTAACCGAATCGGGACCCATTGCGGAATTCCACCGACATAACTTTGTAAGCAGAATCATCATTGTTTTATTATTGAGTATGATATGGTGAGACTATCCGTGCCAAGGCTCAATTTATATCAGCTAAGTGGGTGTTGTAACGGTCTATAAAGGGCTGTGAAGACCGCGATACGATAGAGGGCCAGCAACTTTTCAAGGTCCTCCTCATTAACCTGACTGCTTGAATCAATCACTTGCATATATACTGCAGCAACTTTCCACCATTGGAAAGGAATCAGAAGCAACAACCAGCGTACCAGATATATCGTTTTGCTATCACGATCGACATGTCTAACCCCCCAAAAATGACATACCACCGGTAAATTCTCCCTACTCTCATCCTTTGCCGCTTCAATCATCCGGTTCCTTCTAAATATCCAGAATCATGAACTCACACAATATTAATGGTAGCCTCGGTAAATCCGGGCTCAAGGTCTCGCGCGTCATCCTTGGCGCTATGGGCTACGGGTCCCCCTCCATGAACGGTCCGTGGGTGCACGATGCAGCGGCCTCGCTCCCCTTGATTAAGCACGCGTACGATCTGGGGATCAACACCTGGGACACGGCGGATTTCTATTCTCAGGGCCAGTCCGAGGAGATTATCGGTCAGGCGATTAAGGAGTATGGAATTGGAAGGGAGACCGTAGTGGTCATGACGAAGTGCTTTTTCGGGATTGGGGAGGAGGTTTTGGGGGAGAATGGGAGGATTGTACCGGCTGTAGCGATGGTGAACGACGGGGCTATGGTTAACAGAGTGGGATTGAGCCGTGAGTGATTTCTTCTCTTTCTTTCTTTGGCGTGAGTATATTGTGGAAAGGCGTCGGTGGCTGACATGATTACTGTCTGTTTAGGGAAGCATATTATCGATGCGGTTGATAAGAGTGTTGAGAGGTAAGGCATCATCAATTCATATGCAAAGGGGATGAAACCTTGCTCAGTGAAGTCTAGATTGGGAACCTACATCGATGTGCTGCAAATCCACCGTCTAGATAGAGACACGCTGCCCGAGGAGATTATGCGTGCGCTCAACGATGTTATCGAGAGTGGCAAGGTGAGATATATTGGAGCCAGCTCCGTAAGTATAACCGGACTTTCTTGCTTCGTTGTTACTTTGAGAATCCAAGACTAAGTGTTATCGTAGATGCACACATGGGAATTTCAGAACCTCAACAACATAGCGAAGCAGCACGGCTGGCACACCTTCATTAGCATGCAAAACCTCCACAACCTAATCTACCGCGAGGAAGAGAGAGAAATGCACCCTTACTGCAACTACGCAGGTATCGGTCTCATTCCATGGTCGCCATTGGCTCAAGGCGTTCTTGCGCGTCCGTGGAACAGCACCAAGACCACTCGCGAGGAAACGGATGCATACGCGGGGATGCTGGCAGGAGAAGACGACAAATCGATTGTAGACCGCGTCGAGAAGGTCGCCAAAGCAAAAGGGGTTACAATGGCGCAGGTGGCTATTGCGTGGAGCTTGAAAAAGGGCGTGTTTCCTATTTTGGGGTTGCAGAGCGAGAAGAGGATTGATGAGGCTGTTGGTGCTTTGGGGGTTGAATTGAGTGACGAGGACGTCAAAGAATTGGAGGAGACTTATAAACCAAAGCGCGTCATGGGTTTGTTAGATTTATAGGTACAAATCAAGTGGTGATAAAAGTGTAGTTGTCGGAAAGGTGATGAGATCCGTTGTGGGTCTGTCGTTGCTGTTTTGCAAATCTCCTCTTTTTGTATATATCTACCAAGTAGAGTAACCGAGCTTCCTGCTATCATGACTCGGTATAGCTAAGTAGTAGTACTTAACCCCACAAACAGTGCAACGTCCGTATCCTTCTAGAAGTGGTATAATCTGACAGTAATAGCATGGGCCTAGAATTGAGAAGATGAAGAGAAGATATATATACAGAAAGACTGACGGTTACTTTAAGGCCACGCGTAACCTTAAAAGTTGTGGGTTTGGCGAAACTTCCAACTAGTTGGCTCTAACTAGTTGGAGCTAACAACTCTAGATTCTTCTGGGCGGCGCTGTTGTCGAACCTGGGTCTGCTCGACTGTAGGATTATCTCCCCTGTACGGATGGAAGCAGGATCCTCTTCACTGCATCAAATAGGAAAGCTACCGAGGGATTAAGTGGGAGTAATGCGTTAGAGCTTAATGCTATGTATATATCACTACTACTAAGGTTAGCAATACCGGAAGTCACGGCAGTTTTAAATCCATTGCCGTCTTCCAGCGACATCCGGGTAATCCACTGCTTCTCTGACCCTGGCTAGATATGCCTCAAGACCGGTATGATTTTGATAATCTTCCGCATGCTCTTCTTGAGATTGCTGGCGGAAATGCTCGCAGCACCCCTGACACCCCACTAGTTGATCCATCCATCGATCTTAAGGGAAGAGGCTTTAGAATGTGAACGCACAAGCATGGATGCAGCCACACCGTTAGATATCTTGGTCTTTATCAGAGTCATTCCCGCGGTCGTAGGGAAAGAGTTCTCGCAAATCGAACTACATGCCAAGAGCAAGAGCCCCTTTCGGCACCCACTATTTCGACTACCGAATGATCTCGTGCAAACACAGGGTAGTGACGTCGCCCGGCATGATCCTTCCTGAGCCCCGGTCAACTTTTTTCGCGAATGGCTTAGCCTGCATCCTTGAATAGACAGGGGGAGGTGCAGAGAGGACTGATGGTGCGCGCCAGCCAATCGGATCGCGATCGGGAGCAGGGTGTGATTCCGAAGTGTTTCGAAAGTAGACCCGCCATCATTCTGCACGCTCCATCGAGACGGCCACAGGACGCTGGTTTATTTCAAAGGAACTGATGTTGCGATCAGATTTTCCTACTGAGTAACAGTTTCAAATAAAAATCAGCACTGCTCGCAAGATTTTCTCAACTACGCACATGTCATTATCAATTTACAGTTACTTTTCAATTTCATTTCACCATGGGAGCTTCTAGGGCAGGCTTTGCACTGTTTGACCCCTTGTCAACTTCGTTCGGTACAAAACACCGGATTACCGAGGTCAATCTCAAGAACAGGAATAGGACTGAATATGACCTCGATGACTCTAAGGTCGGCGGCTCGCACAGTGTACATTTGCGTTCAGTGTCGGAAGAGAGCAGGTACACGTGGGTGGTGCGGGAAATGGACGATACAGAGGAACCGGATGCAATGCAGCTATCGCCCTGGAGAAAAGCCCTCGTGCCGTACTTGGGGATGACAGCTGCGTTACCTTTGATATTTGGTCTATGGTACACGGTCGTGCAGACGCGCATCATCACTCAGAATCACTCGACTCCAACGTCCTGGGACTGGAAGTCATTGATTGGGTTCCTTATGATAGGCATGGACTTATTTGTTTTTTGTGAGTCGTTTGTTCTTGTCGTCAGATCACGTATATGTGCTCATGCTTAGAAGTTACTGGGACTATACCCGTCGCTATAGTCAATTTAAGAACGTGGGGTGCTCGACACCGGCAGCGGCTGCAGCTTGTTGGGGACCACGTGCCTGCGGTTGACGTGATCATCACAAGCTGCAATGAGGATGTCGAGATGATTCAAGACACTACGCTCGCAGTGCTTTCGATGGATTATCCAGAAGCCAAGTTCAGAGTTATCCTAGCTGACGACGGAGCATCGGCCGAACTCGAAAGCTGGGTCGCTGGACTCGGCCGACAAAACGTACACTATACAAGTCGTTCGTTGCGAGTGGGGTTCAAGGCTGGCAATCTAAACCATGCAGTTAAGGAAGCTAGTAAGCTCCCTGGAGGGCCGCACGAGTTGATTGCCGCCTTGGATGCCGACATGATACCAATGAAAAGATGGCTGCGGTCGACTGTAGCTCATATCATTCTTGATGATCGAATGGGACTGGTGTGTCCTACTCAGGTAAGTGGGCGCTCTCATCTCACCCCCTGCAAACATTGTATGAAACTTATGGAATCGGCGCTCATGATTACCCTAGCAATTTTACAATGTACCATTCAACGATCCTTTAGGCCAATCCAACGTTCATTCTTGGTATGGCCTGGAACGGCTTCGTGATTATTCCAATTTTGCCTGGAACACTGGTTCTGGCTGGGTTTTACGTCGCCAAGCATTGCTCAACATTGGGGGATTCCCTACTAACTGCCTTACCGAAGACGTGCAAACATCGGTCAACATGATGGCTAAAGGCTGGAAGACAGCTTATTTGCCTGAAGCTCTCCAGTACGGCCTAATCCCTAATTCTTACTATGGCCACCTGAAGCAATTCCTTAGATGGGTGAGTCTTTCTCGAATTCTCGAATTCGCTTCCATGCCAATCCTAACAAAACCATGTAGAACATCGGTGGCTGCCAGCTCATCAGCTATTTTCGATTTTATCTGGATCCAAGAAGGACCGGGCAGCTTACCGTAGCCCAACGAATAATGGGTCTCGCCTATGGAGGTGGTCCTACCTTCGTCCCAATTCTGATGACCATCAACCAGATCTGCACACCTGTGCGCCTAATCTTGGGTACCCCGCTAGCTTATTTTTATAATACTTACCAACTACATTTGCTGCTTCGACTCCAATGCGCCGTCATTGTTTCGAAATGGGTGCACGATCTGCACTTTTCTATACTCGTCGGTTATCGCGCCGCAGTCCAAGAAGCAAACTTCGCCGTTTGGATGGCACCTTGTTGGTCTTCCCATGTACAATCCTCTTTATAGAATCCGTCCCAGCTAAGATGCTTTCAGACTTCACCGTTTCAATTATTCGGACTTTCTTCCTTCCATCATGGTTGGGCGGAAGATCACCTGGATTCACTCCGACTGGCACCATCTCCACCACATTACATGAGCGCTCTGCCAGTAAACGTGGCACTTTCCGGCAGCGCCTTCAACACGGCCTTTTCGAAACCAGTCTATGGTTCCACCTCGCCAGTATACTCGCAGTAGCTATAGGAGTCGCCGTCCGCACCCACATTGTTGTCCAGCAATTTCAACCCCAACACATTTGGGACGTGGCAAATTTCACAGAACTTCTAAGGCAAGTAGCATGGCCGTCGCCCGCATGGCTAAAATCTTCGCTCGACAATCTCACGCCGCTCATTTACATGATGTTCCCTCCAGATGTCCCTGAACGGAGCAAGTTATTTGGAAATAGGAACAAAGCAGGAGTTAGATATCCTCTTCAAGCGTCTAAAGAGCTTAAGTCAAGCCTATGGAGTTTTGATTATCTTCTCTTCCATACTATTCTTGTAGGGTATAGTGTAGCATTGTTGTTCTGGAGCTATAACCTTTGAGGCATCGAAGTAAACTTGTCAGATAGAACGCGTGCGTTGAGGTCGGATCTGCACAACCGAGCAGGGACCACAGCACTTATCACACTAGCCCAGGGGTCAAAAACGATGAGATAGAGTTAGCAGACATCACAGAATGCATCATCAATCAATGCAGAATCATCACCGTCAAAGATATCTGATCGCATGCGAGCATCATATCTGCCATATACTCTCTCTCTTCTAATCATTATTTTTTATTACTTTTCTCTGCATTCTATTCTTATCTTTGCTCTTTATTTTTATCCTTCTGTTTTCTTATTTAATTTCTGCTTTATGTTTATCTGAACTATTGTTTATTCTACTAGTTAATAATAATTCCACTGCTTCTGCATATAATTTTTATCCTTTCTCTAATTCTTAAAATTATCCATAACTCTACTTGTAAACTCTTTATATTTCTGACCTTACTATGGAAAAATCTGTTCCCCTAACCTTCTTGGGTTTGCTGGATAAAGAATATCCCTAACCCTGTGCTAAAAAAAATCACTCTTTTCTTCTTTACTTCTCTACATAATATCTATAGCCTTGCTGTAATGAATTGTCAAATGAACGGCCCCGTGTGTGTCTCAGTCCCCTAAAGAGGTACGCGACTGGAACTAGGGGATGTATCAGGTCAAGCCATCCGAGGTTCTACTCCTACGGACCAGATGTATAAATTCCTGATACCACAGACACAAAAGAGCAACACACTTTTCACATGCACCCACTATTTGACCTGGAAAGGCTTAAATCTGACAACTACATAGCTAATCAATCGTTGTAATGTGTAGACATCTCGACTCATGCGCAGGCTTGTCATCAAATAAATCAAATGAAATTGGAGGTTCAATTTGATTTGATTTGATACTGGCATGTATTGATTTGATTTGATTTGATTTGATTTGATTGGTCAAGATTTGGATCTATTTGGATATCTGGATAGTTAGTTCTTAGCATTATGATGCTGTTCGAATAACCCGGTTCTTTTCCCAAGACGATATACATTGAGCTGCTCCTATAATATCCGCTTTGAGCCGGCTTCTTTGAGGTGTAACCATCTGTCCTGTAAGGCTGAATATCCGTTCCGGCTCAGAAGAAATCGCGGAAATTGAAAAGAGATCAATTGCCATACGGGAGAGGCGTGGATACTGACGTCTTCGAAGAAGCCAGTATTGAATTGGATTATCCACCAAACAATCGCCTGGGTCGGTAGTGGCCACCCATTCTGCATACTCGTCGCGTGTAGGCTACGGTGAAGGTGCAGGCCGAGTGCTGAGCTTCCTAATTGAGGCCATAAAGTCATCTAGGTCGGTTGTCTTCTTTGTAACGGTGGATTGCTCAGGCATAGTATCCTGCTCGACAGGGAGCTTTCGATACTCCTCCCACAGCGCTTGTACAGCTGTCTTTCCTCTCGCCAACCAATCAGGGTGATCTATCCATTGTGACTCGACGGTTGACCAGCGGACGGCAGGATGGAGGACAAGGGTGGCGAGGTAAACAGGGTTATCCTCGGTGAGGGCGTAGTATTCATTCATCTTCATCCAGCCAAGGTTGCAGCCAATGCGTAGGTATGGTTCTTTATCTCGTTCGTGTTGGATTTTGGTCTCTTCCAGGTGCTTAAGAAGCCACTCCATTGCTAGCAGAACCTCCCAAATCGCACCAAATTTCCCCGGAGTCTATAAGTTTAAGGCGTATAATGATGCCGTTATAGGACTGCTTACACGGCGGAGAGACCCGTTTTCAGCTGTTGAATGGAACGAGTTGAAAGATCTCGCTTTGGCATGCAATCCAGCAATTGAAGACTTACTCATTACCTCCCGGCGTACTGCTGTCCGATACATCGCATCAAACTATTAACTGTATAAGGTTCAGATTCGAGACGGCCTTGCCTCCGCCATTAGTCCCATACACATCTCATCGGACCTTTGGACATCTCCTCATCGGCATTCTCTCCTTGCTGTCTGTGCCCAGTGGGTAGACCCGGATTACCAGCTACAGAAAGC